>WAAE01013327.1:0-18814 GCA_013400495.1 Nicator chloris
AATTTTGAAAAAGTGTATGAATTATTGCAGTTTTTAGCAAGTTTTTACAGTATTCAATGTTTTTTATTTTTTGGCCAAAATGTGGAACCCCATCCACTTTGCTGTGTACCTTTCTAGTTACATATCAGTTCCTTTGCCACCTCCAGAATGCAACACCGCAGCACATTCTCCCAAAGAAAAGCTTACAAAACACACATTTAATTAAAGCAGAATGGAATTGTAATACAATTTGAAGTCAATTTCTACACAACAAATTACACATCTATTCCAGCAGCTCCTGATTTAAAGCTTAACTAATTGTAGGCTCAATTCAGATATTTGACTCTGTGGAGAAATGAGAGGTTGAAAGAAACACACTGCAAATTTTCAAGGTAACTTTTTTCAAGACAAGTAACTTCACAGATCTACTAATTAGCAAGGATAATATTTTTAAAGAAGAGAAATAGCTTATGGATTTTAATATTTATTTTGTTGTGGTTCACAGTCAAAAGGTTTCTGGTGTATTAAATTAACCATTTGAATGTCCTACAGAGTTGATGATTTTAATAATATTCCAAATTTATCTATGCACTATTTCTGTAGCCTGTCACAATAAAAATGCACGCACACACACACAAAGAAAATAGCACTTTTACCCTCAAGAATTTACCTGACACGCTGTGTTGCTGGTAGTTATAGGAAGTTGGAATTGCACCAATAGGAAGTTGTGGCTTTGGATTGCCTGGTTGTACCTCATCATCCTCCTCCCCAAAATGATGGACTTTTTCATACTTTTCTAGATAACTGAAACAAAAATATATAAAAAAAAAAGTGGGTTTAGTACAGCTAAATCTTTCATCCCAAAAGCAGAACTGCCAAAGGAAACAATCTGTAGAAACATGGAGATTTACTGGAAAAAATAATCAGTGCTAAAAAACAAAACCTGAGTCAGAGTGACAACCGATGACAGAGAAAATGTAGATGTGTGTAATTATCGCTTTAGATATCAAATTTTTCACATTTTTCAACAATGATTATTAGATAAATGGCAAGAAATTGCACCCCTTTGTGACTAAGTCTGTTTTTCCCAAATCAGCTTTTGGTACTCAAAATATCTCTGCAGGTGAAAGCATCATAAAAACTACTCTGTGCACATTAGCAATACATATACCAAGGTCAAGTCCAGAAAAATACTTTTTTTTTTTTTTTGCCTTGTTTAAAGAGAAACTGTACACTGGGTCCTAACAACTACACAAGAGTAAGAGAATTAACAGATACCAAGGGCAGCAATTCAGGATCAGAACTTGAGACCCATAGCTGCAGCTAATAACTACTGGAAATTCCTCTGAACCCTTTAAAAAAATCAGAAAATAATTTAAAACATTTATATTGTTCTTTGTATATGCTAAAATATTTACTATATGAGTAAGCTTTTGTATAATTTTTGTCAGTAGATGCTGAAGTAATTAACTCATGGTAAATCAGAAAGATTTTAAGGAAACAGTATTCCTACTGACCTCTGAGGAATATTTCACATTAATTAAATTAGTAGTTATTTAATGAAGTGAGGTATCAATGACATAACCATACCTTTAATGTGTTAGCAAACACATTTTTTCTTAAGAAAAGGGCACATTTCAGAAGAAAGGAAAGGTATCAGAGCTAATAAGGCAAATCATGCTGTACTGTATCACATGCAAATACCATTCATGTCTGACTAGAGTTCAGGACATTCCAAATACATATGTTATTGTTACATGAACCACTGCCATAGCCCTCTCCTTATTACATAAAGTTTTGAGTGAGTTAACGAGTCAGCAAAAATCTTCCCTGCACAATCATTCGCTTTTAGGGATTTTAAAAGACTAAAAATTACACTTTAAAGTGGTTGTTTTTATCTTTAAACTAAAAATCCTCATTTATGTGGGTTAAGTTTCAACTGAGTATCTGTAAAGAAAGTAAAACCTTCTAGAATTGTTTTTAATTCTTTTGAAGTCATAGCTCAACACTGTCCTAAAATCTAAACCCTAAGTTTTCTCTTCCCCTACATTTCCTTACCCTTTTATCCCAATTCTTTCCTTTAGCTTACATCGTATATCCAGATGAATCAAATCTGTAATCCAATAAATTTTAATTAACAGAGCCTGTGCATTTATGTCAAGACCAAAAGGAGCAGTTCAAAGACAGCCTGACCTTCCCTTTTTCTGTCCAATCACTCACTTTTCAGAGAGCTCATTCAGAAAAGTAAGAGGATTCTACACTGGCTTTCCAGTCATTTTTCAAACTGAGCAGGGGTCAGATGAATACTAGATCTGGTGCAGGGGAAAACAGCAGGTACATAGCCAAGGATGCCACAGGTACCGTTTCTACACTGACAGAAACCACACTGCTGTAGCTTGTCTAATAAATGCTGGGGCTAGAGCTAATTTCCTCATATTTGTTGGTCTGAGTCAAAGCTTTAGCTTAAAACAGTTTCATTACGGAAATAAAATTTCATAAAAACATTTAATAAGATGAAGTAAAAATCCTTAAACAGAAACACATATGGTACTCAAAATACAATCTGCAAATTATTCTGGACTTGTCCATTCTACCAAGACTGAATAGCTACTTAAGCGTTAAAAAAAAAAAAGCTGTATATATCATAAAATAATTCATGTTGTTCCATAGTGTTATATGCAACATATATACTTAACCTTAGGCTTTTTATTAAAGACATGTCCCAGCCAAGCTGAAAAATATGAATATCCTAGATGTTCTCCTCTGTTAATATCTACTTTATTATAATGTGTTAAAACAGTTCCATTGAACACAGAAAATCTCAAAGTTCAAGAATCCACTTCCTTTCTTCCATCTCTGAAAAAGTTTGGGGTATACATTAAAAGACCTTTGCAAACTAAAATGGTCATCATTTGTTCGGTGTTGACAACGGTCAAGAAGTTCCCACAAATGTCTACTTAAGCATTTCACAGGAAACCAGGATTCAAATTACCTTTAAGTGATGATCTAATTTTTCCCTATGTCAATGCAAAGATCAACTTCACTCTACTAAATTCTGAGCTCTTTATATTGTTATTCCATTTAACCAGGTTCTTCCTCTTCGAAGAAGAATCTTTTTTTCTTATCTCACCCCAAACTATCAAGTTTGCCAAGGAAAAGTCAAAAACAAAACAGAGTAAAGCCCTCAATAATCCCAAAGCATCAGTTACAAAGGCTAAACCCTGCCTTCCTCCCCCACCCCAAGAAAAACCCAAACCTCAAACCAAACAACAGAATTACATTCCCCACCTCTAACACACTTTACTCTCTTTAAGATACTCCTGAGGGAGGATGTTGCACTATTTGACAATCCACTGTGTGTAACAGCACTGTAATACTAAATTTCAACTATAATAACCAGACAGTAAGAGACTCTCCAGTATGATTCCTTTATGCTATGTAAGTACCAACTGTTTACAGACAGCTGTACAGACCTCAATCCTCCAAACATTCCTTTTGTTTCCTGCAGAGAGAATGCATGACCTGGAATTTCAGTGTAGAGAAGAAGCCAATTTGCAAATTAGCTTGTACATGAGCTTTACTAGTCTTAAACTCTAATCTCAACAGTCTGGCATACAGCTACTATGCAAACAGCAGACCAGTTTAGCATAAACATACGTCTTGCTCTAAATATACGAGAATTTTAAAAATAATAAACGGAGCTTTTCTATTGCTGAAAAAGTTGTGCAAATGCACATAACTTATAATCAGTTGCAAAGGCTAATTTCATGTTTCAAAACAACTTGGATCTGTAGTTATAGGCTAGAAAGGTATACTTTGATCAGAGAAAAAGGTTTTCAGGAATTCAAAATGCTTCCTTAATTTCACAAAGCCACAGGTAGTATACATCAACAATAACAATCTTCTAAACTTCTCTTTTGATTTCAATACCAACTAAACAATTAGGTCCCGACAAAGAAACATGCAGCTAGTATGCACAAAAAAAGAATTAAAGCAACTAAGTTAGTTAGTTAGTAACTTAGTAACTAGTTAGTTACTAATGAAAGACCAGAATTAACACACTAATGGAACAAACTATGTGTATGTCTTTAAAAAGTCTTTTTAAAAGCCCACTTAAGTACCGTGTTGAAGCCTTGGTGAAGATGGAGTAATAAGGAACTGCATTCTGTACACATGTGGAAGGATGCTTCACACTGTTAGCATGGCACCCTGAACTGGTGTTACCCTTTGGACACATGAACCAAAATATTCAAGAAACTGAAATGCAATTAAACCCATTTACAGCCACTCCTGGCCTTTCAGTTTGAATCACTCCTCTGTACATAGAGGTTTAACTTAAATAAAAAAATAAATGGAACAAGAAATACATTTCTAAAAAGCTGCACACCCCAAAGAAAACCAACACCACCACCACTCCCCAAAAACAACAAAACACACACACACACACTTCTGCTGAATAGCTAGAACAACAGGATATGTCAACCATTGAAAAATAGGAAAGTACATGGGCAACCAGAGACAGACGTGTGGACTGGCTACTTGTTGAAGGGCAAGTGATTTCAATGTTTTCTGAAAACATGGTTAGTTTAAGGATCTCTTGATTTGGAAATCAAAAGATCATATCTCTTTGAAAATCAAACTAACATACTACATATTCTGTTCCTCTGACAGCAATAAGTCACTTGGTTTCATTCAAGTCTGTAAGAAAAAAAGTTCTACGAAGATGAGTAATACTTTTGTCCATGAAAAATACTTATTTAGGAACAACAGAAATTTTTATTCAGCCCAGTGATTTTTAGGCTTGTTTTCAGATATTTGGGAAAAAATACTAACAAAAAAAAGCCTACACTAGGTACATCTAGGGGTATGTATAATTTACTATAAACAGTAGCCCTGAATGGGCTTAGAGTATACCAAAAACTGGTTAATAAAACAGTATAAAACATCTGGCTCATTTGGATATTTTGGCTCCCTTTACCAAGACACAATAAATGTGCTGAATATGTATTAAGCCAATGTCTGGCAAAACATGACGTGCAGACATGAACTATCACAGTCCAACTATCAGTTCGCTCCTCATCTTTGTATTCAGCTGAAGAGCAAGCAGGTACCATTTCTGCCACAGCTCTCCACCTCACCTTTCTCCAAACTATCCTTTTAACAGCATTAGTAGTGGGGGACTGACAAAATGACCTTGCACCATTTCTGTTTGCCTGAACACTGCCCATTAAGATGCAAGACAGACAGGCTCTTCCTGCTCATTCACTTGGACTCCCTCTCCCTCTTTGCAATACTTTTAACAACAAAATCCTAGATAATCATGAGACAAAATCCTGACTGTAATAAGGATATCACACTGTGGAATATTCCAATTTGTATTACCTTAAGTGAGAATTGTTGCATATAGTCTCTCTTTGCCTATAATTTGACATGACTCTTGCTCTAAACTCAAGGATTAAGGAACTCATGACAACTCACAAACTTGTGGTGCCAATCAAAAGCTGCAATCTTTTCAAAAAGATACCATCTTCATTAGAAACTCCATTGTAGTCCTATAGCTTGAATCTGTGCCTGATACAGTTACTTGAAAAGCCAATCCATTTAAGAAGTCTTATAGCAGGCAGTACTTTAATCACATAGAAGGCTGTTTCTCAGCAAGGCCAAAGCATTTAAGCTTGACTCTGCTTCTGCTGGCACATGCAGTGGAGACTGGTGCCACACACACACTGCAATGAAAACTCCTGCTTAGAACTTAACGAAGCTGCTGCTGCAGCTGCTCCCAAGTAATGTACCACTCCTTAAGTCATCTCACATTCACTTACGTAATTCCTGTCCCAAGAATTACCCTAAGTAGTTTCTGAAAATGGCAAGCACAACAACCTGCTACAAGGCTCTCCTCAAACTTTTCGTGTACACCAACAAACTGTCTCAAATTTCATTTCCTGTCTGAGTGTTTTGCTAGTGTCATCAGCAACCTTTTCAGGTAGGTTTTTTTTCCCCTGGCCCTGAGGGCACCACAAATTCCAGTACAACAGTTAAACCCAATTATTGTCAGAACTGATGCTTGCAGCTGAATCCTTCAAAAACAACATTTATATTTTCCATCTTCACCTTGTCTACCTCACAAACTGACTACCTCATATAAGGCTTCCAGTGAAACACTGGGTGATTCTCAACATCATTTGTTTGATTTCCAGTTTATTGTGACCACCTAACAGGACAGGCTGACAAATCAAGACTCTTCACGCTGTACTTGGCCAGCCTGCAAGATGAATACAAAACTCCAGTAGCTCACTCAAGTGGTGTTTTTCAATCACCTGGTGGTGTCCCACAATGTGCATGCAGGACACTGTCCCAATCAGCCTGTGCTGGCCTGTTTGGAACGAGGTCCCATGTGGGCCCAGAGACCATACACACCATACCAGGCTGGCTGCCATCCAGCTTCCATGCTGACAGAATCTGCCACACTTCAGGACAATTGTGAGCAAATTCAGAAGGTCCTAGGCAGGTCAAACAGCCCAAGCCGTTTATACATAATCACATACAACTATAATTGCATTTAAATGGATTTTAAACACGTTAAACTTTTGTACCACATTTTGTAACATGAGACTAAATGATAGATGGTCCAATTTGTAGTTTGGTTGAAATTTGGTTATAAAATTGTTATCCTACTAAGAAACCTTTGCAAATAGAGGAAACCCCAGAGGAAACCCAAATACATGCCTTCATGAAGTTCTGAATCTTTTTTAAGGCAATCTTTGTTAATCTTTGTTGGAAGATGTGAAAAAGTTACGAGCATCAGCAAACCTCCAAGTTCCACTTTGTTAGACATTACAAGCAGAAAAAGATTCAGTGCTTCAAATAAAAAAAAATAAGTAATTCAAGTTAATGAAAATACCTTATTAATATCTATAGGAACATCGAGAGGAAAGAAAATAGGGTACTACTTTATGTTTTCATACTGACAATGCTCCAGCTTAGAAGGGAAATAATAAAATAGATATGACAGCCAACTGAAGTGCTTATGCTGCAGTGCAGTTTTAAAAGACTGAGGTGGCTGGAGGATGACATCAGTCTCTGAAGAAACTGCACTACCAGCAACTCAAACAGATTCTAGATAAACACACTGCTATGTAAGCTTGTCTTAATTTATTTTTCAATTTTATTTAAATGGAATCTACTTGTGATCCACAGCTGTGCTCCAAACTTCTTTTACAGGACTAACTCTTCTACTGCATTCTCACTGCTTCCCAAGAACAATCCAAATACAGCACCACCTCTTACTGCTTCAGTGGTGGCTTCATCAGACCTGCTGGGCTTCACATCCAGGAATACCTGAGCTGTACAAATACGAAAAGTATTCATTCTCCAGTCTTTATCTTTTCAACAAAGGAAGTTCCCAGACGTATTCATCTTACTAATACTACAGTCACTCTGTTTCCATCTAGGATGACAGCTCATCAAATCTCAAGTATAACTGCAGTCTGAGTTTAGCTCTTCAAGCAAAACATCAGAACCCTCTAGATTTGTTATTATCTCCATCACATTTTCACAAATTCTTGAAAAACCCTGAAGTTAATCTATTTTGAGAAATAATCTACTGTACTGTCTAAATTTCTCCACAGTGCTTGAAAACAGGAGTATCTGAATGGAAAAGATGCACTAATACAGATGGTACTACAAGGCAGGAACTCCTGTAGGCCCATGTAGGAAATGTTAACTAAGCATTGTGTGCTGTGCCCATAGCACAGTCACAACATACTACTGCCCATACCAGCCACCTTATTTCAGACCATCACTGAAATCCCAAATACCAACACATTATGTAAGCCACTATAACGATTTCAAGTATTCATGTATCCACTGCAAAGCTGGCAGCAATACAAATTAATGTCTCTACACTGTCATATGTATTGTGACAGTAATAATAAAATTTTCAACTAAATACAGCTTCTGAGATAGTTATAAATAGCGTGTCTTGTAAAACAGACTCTGCACAGAGTGCAAAAGCTAGCCTTCAGTGAACACTATTTAGGTCACTAAGTGAAGTTTCAAAGTAAATACAAAAAAGAAAGTAATAAAATACAATAAAATAAAAATAATTTGGTTATGTGGATTCCTTCACAAACATATCCTAGGACTGGGTGGTGTTTTGCCAACAGATGTATTTATCTAATAAGTGTATTTAAGAAGAAAATTTACATATATAACACATACTTACTTTAAGCAAAAACCAGAACAAAGCTATCATTCCTACACAACGTGATAACTTGCAGCATGTTTTAAAGATGGGGGTTTCCATTAAGAAATGGTGGCTTATATTTTGTCAAATACCAAAGCTAAAAATCTATTAGATACTCCCAAGATTAGAATCAAGCAAAAGCACATGAAACACATTATGGACTTTGAACACTAGAGACTCATGACGACACGTTCCAGAAGTATTTCCTGATTCAAGCAACTACAAATATGAAGACATTTTAATGCAAATACACAAGTACACATTTAATGTGTATCGTGTATGAAGTTGTGTAACTTTCATAATGGTGAACATGAATAGCTGTTAAATTGGCCTATGTAAGTAACCTACAAATATTTCATTACTATACGAAGAAAACTACACATATTATAAACAAGTATAGCTTCATTTGACCATTACTTCTCTTATTATTTAACTACTATGAATTTTAAATTGGAGAAATACTTTTTGTATGTGTGTTCAGGTAGCACGACAAAGTAGAAAAAGAAACACTTGTCAGAGCAACACAACATTCTATCAATGCACAAACTGAAGAGCTGTTCTCACTAAACAGAAAACTTCCATGGCAATTCTATCCTAGGTTTTTTTCCCAAATTCAGGATGCAAGCTAGCCTTGTACTAAATACTTGTACTGGCCTTGTACAAAATAAGATTAAGAAAGTGATTCCCTGTTTTTTTTTAGTTTAACAGTTTCATGATCAAACATGCAAATAGAGAGACCTAGTATTTTTTCACAAGAACAGTTTACTTTCAGACTTTCAGAAACTTCATTACTGTTTTCTGAGAGACCTGACTAGGGGGTTTTGTATGGAAGGAGCACATTCTTTAATTTTGTGCCTGCTAAGCATTACACCAAAGTTATTTTCACAACAGTAATGCCGTGAATTAATCCCATCAAGAATTCCCAGTTCTTTGACTTTCTCTCAAACCATTATAAATAACACAGCTCGCTATACTATCACAGATTGTAATAGCCACTTACCTTGTCTTGTCTATGCAGCATAAATTTATCCTACAAAGATATAATCTGGCAAAATACCACAGCACATGAATGGTCACACATCACATGCTTACAATTACAATTACACACTTAGACCACTTTGCTAAACTGGAATGTGGCTCATCTGCAAAGATTTGCATACTCCTTTTCAACTGCAAATACTTATCTTGCACATTTTTGACATTTAGGAATATTACACACTTTTCAAACCGCAGTAATAAGAAAAAATACTCTTTGAACTTAAAAAAATTAAAATTATTAAAAATTTGTACCACCTTATATTTAAAAATATTAAAAATGTTTAAGTTTTTTTTTTTTTAAATAATTGAAAATATTAAAAATTTCTAACACCTCATATCTGTGTATTCCACTGTAAGTATGCCAACAGAACTGCTGCTTATGGATATTAATCAAACATCACTGACAAAAACCATGTCAGCTGTTTCCAGAATGAGGTGTGGAAGTCCAGAATATACATAGTCAAAGTACTATCTTAATTATTGGATAATGGCCCTTTCCCCCCCCCGGCCTACTATTAATCCATACTCTTTGCTACATCCTGGCAGTGCTTTGACAAGAAGGGCCAATAGGTTCCCGTAGCAAGCCTGGTAATTAGAAGGATATTATACAACAGCACAATAATTGTAGATTTAAATCTCATGAAAACAGCAGCCTAGAAACAGCTTTTCTAGATTTTGGCAATTGCTCTAGCCACATGGTAAACATTTCCACAATACTTCTTTCAGTGTTACTCAACAGTTACTAAAAAAACCCAGAACCATAAAACACAGAACAAAAATACAGAATTTACTGATTCCTAATGCTTGTAGTCGTAGTCTGTTTCTTAAATTTATTGGATCTACCATCATTTATTAAAAACTTATTGCCATGCCATTTTTTCACCTCACATAGCTATGTGTAATTTCACCACTACTTTCTGCACAAGATTTGGCAGCTTTAATAGTTGCACTTTTCTGCCTTCATCACAAACCAATATTTTCCTGAAATTAAATTTATTTACAATTTCTCTGCCAAACTGTATTCCACACTCTGACCACATAATCAAAGTACATGTACTAGTTTACATGTCCTTATTTATGTGGTAAATCAAACAAAAATACAAACATTAATTAATTGTTGAACACTCCAACAGATAGGTCAAATATTCATGAAAAAAATAAGAATAGAATAAAAAAAAAATCTGAATAAGAGGATCCTGCTGGGATTCTGCACACTGTGAACATTAATTCTTTAAGGTCCAAGTGGAGAGGAAAAAGCTGCCTTGGGAGCGAGTACTTTCTTTTTCTCAAAATCTTCCCAGAAATCAGTTTATAAAAACAAATGCAATTGGAGCTTCATAATAACACTCAACCCAAAAATATCTGTATGCTTTGAATAAATACAACTCTACCCACACACGGAAAGTCAAATAATAATGACTAATTTTACATTTTTTGATCAACTACTAATATGCAGTCATATGGTTTGAAGTATCCCAGTGCATTTTGAGAATGCAGCCAAGTGCAAATTCAGAAATGATGACAAAGAGGTAACATATCAATTTAGCTGTCTAAAGCTTTAGAGGCTACACATCTATACCAACAATATCAACACTGCTGTGAGCATTCCTGTGCACGGAAATGAACTGCCTGTATCACTAAACTGTTAAAAAAGTGCCTGGAACAACTTCTGTCCAGACCAATTAGTATTCTTTCAAGCAGTTTGAAGGGACCATTCAGAAAGCCATCCTTGGAAAGGGAACCATTCCCCGAAGTAACTTGGGATATAACCACCCTGTTTTGGGGCTAGGACTACTAGCCGTGTTATGTCAATTAGCCTCAGACACGCTTAATTCACTAATATAGATACAGACAGAGAATCACTGAATGCTACACAGATGGCCTCTATCTAAACACCAATTCTGATAAAGCATGAGGAAAGCAGAGTCACAGATTAAGTGTCACTCCTTCAGACAATATTTTAGAATAACCAACATAATAATCATGAAGAATTTATAAGCACCTTGGTTTTGCTTTTTATAAGTGTAATGTAAAGCTACTAGAACACACACAAAGATAAAAGAAAGAAAACAAATGGGCATGATGAATACAGATAAAACCCAAAGATCAGATTTCCTGTTGGAAAATACCCAGCTCAGTCACTGAAGATAATAATTGCAAATTGCTTTAAAGGTAGAAGAAAATTTTGGAATATTAGAATGAAAATAAACCAACAGCTCTACTTTTAGCAAATTACAACGCTAACAAGTTACCCAACGAGAATGCTGTTGTGAAATACATAATAAAACCGCTCAAACTCTACTCTTACATCAAACAGACACAGATACTAAAAATGTGTTGAGCATATTGGAAGAGAAATTATTCTTTTACAGGAAGGCTAAAAAAAACCACCTCAGTATCAACTGTATTCAGGTATTAAGTATCAGAAAACGCCTGGAGTATGTATAGTCCCTGCTGGTGGTCTGGGGTTTAGAGGAGATAAAACCTGATCCTCCACTGTGGATTAACCAGCCTTTTCAAATACTGCGTAAACCCAGTAAGGCTTATTGTATTTCTGGTATTTTGAATGGAAATAACTTCTGGGAAGATAAATGCCCTGCAATTAACATACGGTGTACCTTTTCAAAAGACACAGAGTAAGGACTTCTAAGACTGAAGAAAGTTCATTATGGAAAGCAGCAAAGTCACATGGTATCTGTACTAAGCAATATATGGGCAAGTAAACAAACATTTTCCTAAATAATCATCCAGATGTTATCCCTTCCTACCTCACAGCCTTCTACACTGTACATATATTTGAATAGTTCTAAAGGCTACCATCAGGTTGGCTTTGAGCAACTTGATCTAGTAAAAGATGTCCCTGACAAGTCCATGGCAAGTGTGTGTGTAGGGTTTGTGTGCTATGGACTACATAGTCTTTGAAATCAAAGCATTCTATGATTCTGCATTATTACAGCATATAATGACTGGATTTGCTACTTGTACTTCCTTTACCCTTCCTTTTGACTTCTACAGTGTATAATATCTCGTTCAAACAACCAGTTTTTTGAAAACCTAGCTACAAATTCAAAACCGTGTACTTCCACAAAAAAAAGACACTTAAGTTTCCAGCTAAGAACAGCATACGGTGCTAATCGCTCTCCTTAAGTACTCAATATTCTGAAACCAGGCTATCTCAGTGTCACATAAACTCCAGACACATTTTGAAGATTCTTCTTCAGACCAGTGCAATCTTCTACCAGGAGGCAGAGCTCATTTCTACATAAGCGCAAACCTTCTCAGATATAAATTTCAAACAAGAAACTAAAAATAAATCTTCAGTATTTTCTGCTCACATGTAACAGCCATGCTTTGCAACAGATGGGGAAAACAGTAAATCCTTAAGTAGCATCGAAAGCATTAAGCCAGTGACAACATCCAATCCCCTGGAAAGATCATGACACAAGGAACAAACCACATAAAACACTTTCTTTAAGAACTACCTTAAGATGATCAGTGAGCAGTTAAGTTTTAAATTGTTAGCTACTGTTTTATGAGGTTATCTAAAACTTCAAATAAACTGGCTGACGTTGAACTGTCATCAACAATGAATTTACAAGATTCCTCAAGTTAGCAGGCTGTAGAGGGAGCAGTACCTGCCAGCTGATGAGGGACAATGGTAATCCAGGACACACTGAACAGCTGATGTCAAATCCCAAAGTAGTTTAACAGTCATTTCTCCTGACAGTCTGAAATCCATGTCTTACACATGCTGTACTGCACTGAGCTTGACCAATATGAATATGGAATAGAGCCCATATCCAGTTTTTGCATCACTTGTGCAAGTTGCCCTCTGTCTTCACCACCAAACATGCAACTGAGCTTGTCTGGTAGTTTGGAGGGTGTTGTTTTGTTTGTTGTTTGGGTCTTTCTAATGGGCCAGAGACTTTAGTTCATGCCCCAAGTAATCTGACCATTACTTCTGGGTAGGTTCCTTTGGGAAAGATACGGAAAGCGTTATTAAATATTTTTAGAAATTTTAAGCTCCTGGGAGCAGGGGCATACCAGATGAATTACAACAAACTTGTGAAAGATAGACAAGCAACTAACTACATTTCTGGGCAGCTAGTTTTTATAATGCAATTTAAAACAAACATACTGTGGCCACTACAGAAAAGAGATTGTTTTTAAAAAGAAAATATAAGTACCTTTAGAACTGTGTGTATCAAGTTGCATTCTATCAACATAATCCCACAAGTATTTTGTCATGCTATAGGAAGACATAAAAAGAATCCAAAAGACGAAAAAAATTGAAGAAAGGGGTTTAAGACTGTAAAAACCAGTCATGTATCATAGAAAGAGGACACAGATTTAGGAGCTATAGTGGAGACTGGGAGAACTCTATACTCTCTCTTTAATGCACTAGGCTTATAACAGGGGAGAAAGAACACCAAGAAAACAAATGAAAATTAAATTTCCCAAAGTTAGAAAATAAACTAAAAAAATTTAGCAAATCAGATCTTGCATGAGAATAAAGTACATGCCAGCCAAAGAGCAGATGACAAGGAAGGCTTTGGGAAGAATCTGCTGGCAGCGTGCACAGTGGCAGGGAAGGGAGGCCACACTGGTTGTATGGTTGGCTGCAACATGCCTGCAGTAGCTGACCCCGTCAGAAAGCACAGACAGAACTTTTTGTATGGCACAGATTAAGAAGAGGTGAAGGAGAAATGAAATTACATATACTTCAAGGGAAAGAGGGGAAGATTAGAAATTGTAACAGATGAAGTAGAGAAGCCTGGAGAAAAAAGCCTGCTAATTTCCCTCCCAGCTGCTTAAAGTTACTATAATGGCATAGTAAGTGAAGCTGAGCACCATATTCCTGGGTTCCTTCCCCAGCCTTGTTAATGACTGCTCTCTAAACATGAAGAAGTAGTTCCACTTCACTATAAAAACTGTGAAGAGAAGGAAGAGAAAAACAATAAACCAGCAGTAATATCAAAACCATGCTTTGCCATAGGCCAACCAATTTTGTATAGGTGATTCTGCTCTTAAGTGGCATCTGTAAAAAGAGGACAATGATATGAAGTAATATACACAGGGCCTAAAAGAGCTAGATACTGCTCAATGGAGTAGCTTATTGGACATAAATCTACATGATAAAAATGTCTCATCAAATGAACCTCCAAATCTTTTCAGGTTTAGAAACCTACTAAAAAGACCAATGGCAAAAACTGAAGTTTACAATGATTCCAAGTAGCTTTAATCAAATCTCATGCCCTTCTAGACTACCAAATTTTGTAAAATCAAACACATACAGCTTTACAAGCACCTTTTCAGAAGCAGTATCCTTGTAAGCAGTTGCTTATCTTCCTTCTCTTAGAGGATTTCTACCCAGTCCTGCATTCCCCCTCCAGAGTCTTCTGTCACATCATCGTAAGAATTTACACATTGAACATAAGATCAAGCTAAGAAACTTTTCAGTTGTTTAAAACAAGTACTAGGCAGCAATAAAACATCTGCCAGGATATTCCTTCCATACTTTCTCCTGCCTCAGAAAAGGTGGGAGGAGGGCAAAAGGATTGTTGGAAACCTTTCTTCAGCCTCCTGTCTATGATTACAAGCTTGAATTATCCTTGAGATGTTTTTTAAGTAAAATACCTGGAAAGTTTGAAGTGTAAAGATGATGAAATGATATCATATCATTTCAGATTTGCAACTGCTGACCAAAATTAGGAAATGATGAAAGACAACTTCAGGAATTTCACAATGCAACAAAAAAACCTGTTATAAAAGTGGTAACATCATCCTTGCACTGTTGCTGCCTATGGGATGAGCAGTATGAAACAGTACATGAAGAGCCCTAAAATGACAGTTGTTTTATTTTTAGCTATGTATACATCAAAATGATGCAATATTATGAAATATTGATATCCATTAAAAAAAACAAATAGGGAACATCAGAAAAGCAATTTTCAGTTGCTATTCTATTAAGACATCAGTGAAACAACTAATTTTATGAGGAGAAATCATGTCAAAAGGAAGCACAAGGAATAACTATACTTTTGACTAGAAATGAAAAAAAGAGGTAAAATACAGTATGCCATTGTAACATACAGTTAAAATGCAATTACAAGAGTGCTTCAAATCTGTCTGACCTCACACTGGGTAGGATAAAAAAATGCCTGTGACTAACAGCCTATGGCTAATCTAGTAACAAGGGACTATGGCTAGCTAATTAGCCCTTTTCACAAACAAAAAGATAAGGAACAACCTGAATTCCATAAAATGTTTTAATTATAAGCATGCCATTGAATTCAGTCCCCACCATGAAATTAAACTGAAGATGTAGTTTCAGTATCATCCACGTTTCTCCAAAGCATCAAACTTCTTTTTATTACCAGATCACTATCCCTAGAAATCCATGGAATTAGAAATCCAAGATCTTCAGATTTGTCTATGCTACAACCATATTAGCCCTTTCTTAAGCAGGGTTTTAAACTGTGATGTTTAGCAGGCTTCAAGGTGTGCCACAGTGTTAGGCACATTGCACTTGAACACACAGAAGTACATTTGTCAGATATTGACCTGAGTTATATCCTTAGACTGAGCAAACTAACATAAGGTGCTGACAGACTTGTAGCTGCAGATAAAAATCTGACAACTGAAGCCATCACCACCCAGCTGCTTGCCCCTCCCTGCTGACAAATGTGGCTGCTCTCAAAGAAAGGCATCTGATGCACCCCTGAATCAGCTCATGAATCACTGATGCTTTTAGCTGTGTATTTAAGGAAGCACAGACAATTTTACCTGAAAACAGTTAGATGGCTCAAGAGCTTATTTATATGCACATCTGACATCACCATTTGGAAAGTGGGACAAACGCAACATAATACCTCGTAACAGTAACAGCTTGAGCCAGATGATTTCTATTACTGTGTGGCTGCCAAAACCAATAGCCTCCACTATTGGCTCAGAACAGGCCCTACCAGTACTCATTCGAACACTGTGCAAGTGACACAGTTTGGGTTTGTGCAGATTACACGTGTTATACCACACATTTCTTACGTGACTTTGTGGACTACTTAGTATATATGAATTCAGATAACTTTAACAGTTATCTGGACAAGCATAAAACTAATTCATGAAATATCAGCTGCAGAGAGAGTGCAGCCAGCTTGCCTTCTCCAGCTCCATCACTTACAATTTCTACTACAGTTTTATCCTATGGAGTCAGGAAACAATAGATACAGCTATAGTTCCTTACAAAATTCCTTCCTTGAGCCAGAGGTTTTCCAAACAGGAGGTGCCACAGCCCCGCAGGGATGTCTGTACTCCTGCTGCAGAGGCACAGCCTTCATCCTATCAGCCAGGCTGCCCACACAGTAATTAAACTACACAGATGTGGAGGCAAAGCATGAGCTAATTCGGCACAGACCTCTCCTGTATCAACAAATTCAGGAGGGGGCAGGGTAGGAGCTTGTACTTTCCACCTTACCATGTCTGCAAATCTATACAAAGAGTTGCATCAGCAACCTACAGAGTAATTCGCCCTGGACTATGGCACTGGCAAGAGAGGCAGGAGTAGGAAGACAAGCCATTTGGCTTTAGTATGCACCATTACGTTCCAATCTAGATTTCACCCCTAACTTTGTCAAATAACATTAGGTGACACATGCTTACACTGGCTTTTGTTATTACTGAGGGATGAGTTGTTGTTTTTGGTTTTAACTACTTTGTTTTTCTTGTTAATTGCCACAGCCACAATAATAGATTCACCGAACAGATGATGTTTAAAGAAAAATATTGTACCCATGTATTTATTCCCACTGACCCTCACTTCTTGGGGTGTTATAAGGATCACATTAACTGTTTTATTACAATACAACCAGCAAACACACAACTGAAAGATGGCAGAAAATTTAAAGAATAGAAGTCAATTAAGTTGCATATCATCTTTAAACTGCTCTAAAAATATCTTATTTGGATTCAAGTAAAGGATTTAGACCTTAGGCTTCCCTTTAATGACATAGAAACCTTTAATCAGGTTTCCTAATGTCTCACTATTTTAAGATATATCCCATAGATAGACCGGCTTCTTTAATTAAAACCAAACCAAAGCAAAACCCTAACATAGACTAGGAAATTATATCCATCACACAAATTAGCAGGCAGAGTTAAAACTGACACAATTTATTAACCAGTCTTTAAAAAAATCCAAATAAACCCCACTGTTTTATTTTCAATATAGTGGTACTATTTATTACTGATAGCCAGAAATGCAGTATTTTCCCTAATGTAAAGGTATTTAAGACATCAATAGTTGTTAAAGTTTGTCATGTACTACACTTCTAAAAACCCAAAATGCCCACAACCATAGTTTGAAACAAATAATTCATGACAAACACGGTCAAGTTATTTGATAAAATAATCAACAATCAAACATTTCCTTAATTAGCTGTTCCATGCTAAAAAAGTCTTGATAATCTTTGGGGCTCAAGCATAAATAAAAACCTGGTTTGCAGAAGTCCATATAGAAGACCAACATTTCTTTTTCCCCTCCTTTTTTAAACTTGCTAAGACTGACAAACGTGGTTGATGGCAAACGAAGCAGATCTAACTGCAGCTGCTATACTGATACTTTCCCCTGGCAAAACATTACCGCTCCCTCTGGTGTCCATCTGACCCTGCCCCAAGCTCTTGCCACACACCAGAAAACAATTCTTTTAAGGTGCATAGGCGTGTATATATGAACAGTATGACATGGGAATATGCATATAGAGAGATTTCTTCCATGTATACTGACCAAAGCAGCTGAGTTTGGGGTCAGAAGGGCACTGAAGCTGGCACAGAGGAGAGGATATGTCTGTACGAGCCAGAAGTTACACATTATGCTGCCCAAGAATATCAGCTCCTGTTACAGGTTACAGTAAGTTACACTTCCCAGACTGTCCACCCTAACACACCATTGCCATCTTTCATCCTCACTCTCAGATGTGCTACACCATCCTACTACTGGTATACTGGTTTGTAAAGGCTCTAACATGTCAGCTATTCTCCAGCTAACCCCACTCACTGAAAACTCTTGCAATACGCTGCTTTTTCTTTCCTTCTTGGACTAGTTTTTTTCCCCCACATCAAATATGATTAATAAACATCAAATCTCGAGGGGGCGGGAGGTGGGGTAGTACAAAAAAAAATGCCAAGGCCAGTTAAAAAATTAAGTGGTGGGAGCTCACAGCTATGCAGAGAAAGAAGCTGGGGCTCATTTTTTCACTACCAGTGATCCATTAGATTACTTGAGCTGATTTGTGCACCTCTTTCCCAGGTAAGTGTTACTTTTTAGATAATTGAAAATAAAGTATCTTCAAATTAAGCATGACAGATGATTTATCTAGAGAATTCTACTGTTTCCTCTCATTGCACCAACGTCAATGATAGAAGCTTGTTACTGGTTTTTAAGCAGTACTGAGAATCCTTAGTGATATATAATATATGATATGCTCAGTGCAAGTATTATTTCAAAGACTCCAATTTTATGTCCTGAAAACAGCACCATGCAGTCAAAACTAGAAA
>WAAE01013344.1:0-12376 GCA_013400495.1 Nicator chloris
TGATTATGATTCTGAAAATATTTTATTTTAATATAACTTCTATAAAGAATTGGAAGATTTCCTTCCAGTACGTTTTAGGAGTTTTTTTCCTATGCTGAGTATTCAGCACATTTGCTGCTGACATCTTGTATTTCATGCACGTGGAAACTGAACCTGATGTTGTGGGTTCAGACACCTGCTTTCTTGCACAGATCACGTTTCTAAAATTTCACATTTTATGTAAGTAATATTCTATTTGATGTCATCCACCCCTTGGCAGTTCACATCAAGAGCTTTGAGAATGATTAATTCTTGCTCAGGGTAAGAAAACACGAGAATTCTTCTCACATCTCTGCACACAGCTTGGCAACCCTGGTCATAGTTCAGATTTATCTCAGAACCAGCTCCACAGAACACAGAATATCAAATACAGAGACAAGTTTACAGCTTGTCTGTTGTGATTTTTCATTCATGTAGTACAATGAAATGGACGATTTAATCACAGTAAGAGTGTAGACCTTAAATCCCCTTATTAATCCTAAAGGTGTTGACCTACACAAGTTTAAAGAGCTGCAGTCTTCATGCAAAGTCCTCTACACTCCTGGAATTAGAAACAAGCAGAGAGGTCCTGCAAAGATCCCAGATGATACAGAAAGAAAAAAAATAAAGCGGGAAGAATAACATAAATTAAATTCTGATTGACTCTGATAGAGGTAAGTCTAATCCATTTGTTCTTAGAGGTAAGCAAGAGGCTTAATGAGAGATAGAAACTCTGCCAGAACAAGTAAGAAGGTCTCCTTTTATGTCTGCAACAAGCATGAGAAGGAGGAAAATTAAGGCACAATTTGCCACTAAATGCATCCATTTGACTGCAGTTTCAGCCTCACTATTTAATGAAACCTGCTCAATTTTATTGTTCTTCCTTAGAATTTTGCAGCCTTATGGAAAATACAGGCATATTTTACACCAAAACTGGCCTGTTGCAGCACTTCTGAGAGAAGGTGTGACTATTCAGATCTTGAAGCAGGAGCTACAATTTCTGTTAATAATAATAAATGGCAAAAATAATTATTGGTAGAACATTATGCTTCTCCATGCTTTAAATTACAACTTATTTCTGTCCCATCATTCTTTTAATATTAGGACAACACATTTGAGCAAATAGTAACCCTTTTCTGAAGCTATTGGTGTGAAAACATCTAAGTGGAGATTAAAGGAGAACTGTGTGGCATTCCAAATACACTCTGCCCTGTGATGAACCCAGCCTACCACGCCAGCTCTTCCATTTAATTTTTTATCACCTTCAAGTTATGCTTGGCCGGGGAATCTCACCAGCTGAGAGCACATCCATGGAATATGCCTCAGTACTGAACTGAAATTTCTGTCTCAGGGACAGGATTTTTAAGACCAAAGTCCTGAAAGAGCACCTGAAAGAAAGAAAAATCTGTAAGACAGAGTGTTTTTGAAGTGCCATGTTTTCATGCCATTGGTGTGCTTGTGTGAACAAAAAAAATTTGTCAGTGCACACGAATGTCATTTTCTGCCTTACCTTCATACTCATTGAGTCTTAATATGAAGTACTTCATTAATATGGACTGTAAGAAGAACTTAATAAACAGAAAGAAAAAATCATCTTTTCTTGGAAAAGAATGTATAATATGTTATTCTAAAAGTCTTGTCTAGAAATGCTTAAAATAAAAGCAATTTGTTAGAGAGCCCATGAAGAACATTAGGAAAAATATATACCTTCAGTTTTTTTGTCCTTTCTGCAAAACCAGAAGGGCATATTCTCATATATATATGTGTGTATGTAAAAATAAATATAAATCCACTGAAGTCAAATCCTTGACTGTTCCAGACTAGCTGGCAAAACTGATTGAAAAGTTACCTGAAATGTACTTAAAATATTCTTATATAAAGGATGGTTAGTTAGCATTTAAATAAATTCATACAAATGAGATTTAACAGTAGTGTTTATCTTCACTGTTTCGTCAGGTTTTTTTTTATTAATCTTGTGGCTGTTTTTCAGAAATATTCAAGGCTATGTAACTGTTGAAACGACTTAAGGATCTTAACTTGAGATTGGAGGTATTTGGAAACTATAATAACTTGCAAACATACACTAGCTATTGTAAAATAAGTTTAGCAACATGGATTTCAGAGAGGTGACAAGCAGAGATTATACTGTTATTATATTGCCAAAGGAACATATATACCACATTCTCCCCTATTTTCTTATTTCTGCTTCTCATATTTGGGTCGGTTTCTTCATAATTATTAACCGCTGTCTGTTTATCAGCATCTCCCCTTCAATAATAACTTTTGATTCTTCCCAATTTCACAGATAATAGAGGTCTTACATGTTATTATGTTTCTTACTATTTACAGAAACAGGAAGGAGATGAGAGGAGATGGGCTGCAAATACCTTGGTTATGAAGAAAGCTGAGCTCATGCACTGCTGGAAATGAGAGAAAAAGAGAATTTATAGTTGCACACCCCGAGTAAAACTCCCACAGCTCTTTGCAACTGCTTAGACATGTAAATCAATCACCAACAGTAGATCTGTCCTTAGGAAAGCTGGGTTCATTATACCCAGGCCTTAGAGAACATTAATTCTCTCTTAGTGGGACTTACTGGCTCTACTGTACCAAAAAAATAGGTCAAGGCTTTTTTTCTCTGTCCAGAATGGACAAATTGCACAGGTTTCATTCATGAAATTAAAATTTCTTTCCTCCCAAAGTGTACCTGAGCCCGTACCATTTAATCGGACTCTTCTGTGCCCAGGAATTTCTTGGGAAAGTGCTGGCTGTGACAGATCAAAACTGCCTCCATCTCAGTAAGTCAAAAAACACAAGTGCATGGCAGCAGCTGATCTGTGTACTGATGTGTAGACTGTACCATTGGGTTATCCTAAATTTAGTTATCTAAACATAAATCTCACCTGCATAAGCTCTATCTTGTGTTATTCATTACTTGATGTAAGCCTATTGCCTTTGCATCTGCAGTGTTACAGGAAGTGTAAGTGAACCTAACCCTGCTGACTTACACTTTTCAGCTTTTTTAAATCAAAGTCAGAGGCATCATCCATCCCTGTTGTTTCCTGAGAACAGACAAAGCTGTTCTGCTGCTCTCTCTTTAGGTTTCTGGGAAGTTCTTGAAGTTTGCAGCCAGCTTCTTTCTTCCCAAACTTCTTTCCCCCCATGAATTATAGAATTGCTCTCATTTTCCTGTTTCAAATGAGATCCACCTGACCATATCTGATCAAATGTGACTTCACCTTTCTCCTCCTTTCCCCCTTTAGAGATTCCTAATCTTAAACTGACCACAAGGATGTGATCAGTGGTATAATTTCCCCTGGTGGGTGGGTAGGTTGGCATGAACATTTTAATTTCTTTAGCTCAGTTTGGAAAAGGTGTTTGTTTCCCCAGCCAGCAAGAAGCTGAACTCAGGTGTTTTCACCAGGCTTTAGGTACAACACTGCTCTGCAGCTTTTCCAAGTCTGAGCTGAGTTGTCCAGGTTTGAGAACTTGTAAGTCTTGCCAGGAAAGTCCCCAAAAGAGTCTCTAAGCTCACTTTCAAATTTATTTCTCACTAAATAATATGGCATCCAGCAGGTTCATATTTGCACACTGATGAACTCTGCACTGATTAATTCCCTGGACTGCAGCAATTACTCTTGTGCCAATGGGAGGCCTGGTATTTCTGTTCTCTGTCCAAGTCTGATCTTGAGCGTCCATGTTTGGAAGCACACTCTGGAATCCCTTCCTGCTGAAAGCAGAGGGACTTCTCTGCCATTAAAAAACCTGTCAAACAAAAAAAGTATTAAAAAAAGAAGTGTCATTAAATAAAAATACAAATAAAAATTTTTAAAAAGCTGTGATTTCAGTTAATTAAAATACAGTTAGAATAGTTAATTAAAATTTAAAATACATTGTCAATTGCTTGCATATATTTATGTACAGAAATTCTGTCACTAAAAACAACAGGATAGAGTAAAAAGCAAGTGTTTGTGTGTTTATTTGCTTGCATCCTTCAGAACCTATGAAACAGGCTTCCCGATTCCTGCCAGAGTTTCTGACACATACAGCCTATTTCAAAGAGCAGATATATTTTAAAATAGGCCATGGTATACATGTAACTTATGTATAGTCACAGCTGATATAATGGGATTATAGATATGATTACTTGTGCAGTGGAGTCTTTCTGCTGTGCCATGCACAGATGATAAAGTAAGAGAGATTCAGATTACTCAATTTTTCTTTTAAGCAGCACCTTTCCTAAGCCACAAATACATGGTTTAGTAGTAATTGATTTTCTCTGGTAGGGTGCATGGATTACATCCTAGCAATAGAAAAGTAGTGTTAAACTGTCAGTTATGCTAAATATCAGTTTTCATTGTCACAGTGGTTTTGGGCTTATTGCTAAGATTATTTTCATCAATAAATATGTAATTTTGCTTTGATCTATGTTCATTAACCTTCTTTTCCTTCATCTTTATTCAAATTCCCATACATGAGCAATCTGACTACCAGCTCTGTTTATTTTTATTTTTACCACACTTTATATAATGTTTTAGTGGATACGTTTTTATACAGCAGATGTGTTTCTTGCTATATGTTGATTAATCATGTTTCATACTATTAGCTCCCCCACAGCATTTCACACTTGGTGCTCAATAGATAAAGTATATCATAAACTGCATTATCAGTGCTTGAATAAACATGTCTATCTTTTACTAGCTATATTATTAACACTCTAGTGCCCATTTCTGCACTTACAGATGCCATTATGAATATGTTTGCTGTTTTAATAGTGGTACTTTCCTTGTTGATTGGATAGGAGCTTATTTCAATATGTTCAGATTATCCCAGAAGTTTGTCGTTTTACGGTGTTTATTTAATTACTTCAGATTGTTAAGATAGCATACCATTTCTAAACATAGAGTTTCAGTGATCCCTAAATATTAGCATTTGGTGTGAGACCTTTATGCTTTAATATCTGTATCCTTTAATAATTTTCCTTTTACTTCACTTTTTAATGTTATCAGATTTTGTAGTTTAGTTTTATTTGCTTTTCTTTCAAAATGCCTGGGCATGCCAAAGAGTCATCAAATGCCCAAGGAAACATCTGATAGTTAAGGCAGTCTTAATTTTTATTTTGTGTAGTAAATATGTAGAATTTTTTTTAAATTCTTGATAAAAATTCTAGTGACCTTGAAATACTCGGTGCAAATGCACTGTGGGATTATATTTCTGCTATTGCTTATTTTTATCTGCTCTTTTTCATCAGAAAATTTAGACAATTTCTTGTTTTATGAAGCTAATATTTAACATTTGTTTATTATTTATCCATGAGTGATTCACTTTCAAATCTGCACTCTCCAAGTTTTGATCTGCCTAGATATGGAAATGTTTTCATAGCTTTTGGTAAAGATGGGCTTGGAAACTCACCATAGCATGAACAACCAAGACATGTCTTGGTTGTTCATGCAGTTCTAAATCATGAGGAGTCACAATTCTGCATTTAAAAGGGGAGGAGAATCACCTATTTCTTTTGTTTCATGCTTTTTGTAAACGAGAATCAGTTTACACTTATTTTACTGGAATAGCAATGTGTCATTTTTTATTAGGGTACACATTGTTGATTCTTGAGATTTTCCTCCTTGCTTTGGTATGATAAAATGAAGCACAATCCAATGGGATCTGTCAAGGTAGAGCAGCCTTTGGGATGTAAATGTCTCCAATTCAGGGCTCTAAGTGTATGTGTTAATTGCTAAATTTGCTATACATATCTTCCCTCAGATATTCCACTTAGAAAAAAGCATCTTCACACTACCAGCACTCCAAATGCAACTTTTCTGCTGTTGCTTAAATATCTAAAGGTCTTTTCTGCCTTTAGGAAGGAGCTGGAGCTGCTGGAGCCAGGCCAGAGGAGGCTCCAGGATGAGCAGAGGGATNATATATCCCAGTGTTTGTTTTTAACACTCATTTCCTAGGTGTTGTACGATGAACACTCAAAGGAGGTTGCATTTAAAGTCCTGTTTCATGTTTGAAATTTATGTCTCTGGACCACCACCTTCTTGGGGGTTTTTCCACCCACATGAGAGGCTTTAAACATCACATTAAGATTTCTGAGCTTAGTCATTTCCTCACTTCTTAGTGAGCTTCTTTTTTTAGATGTTGTTACTATTTTGTTATTCTAGTTATCAGCATGTGTTTGGTAGAACATGATACACATGATGGCAAAAGAAATAAGCAAATAGAATTTCCTGCAAAATGGGAGTCTCACACCTCACTGGTGATATTCATGGCTCAGGGACAACTTTGTTTCCTATCTGCTGTTCCCACCTGGTTGGTTGGTTGGTTGCTCTTGCTCCTGTAGAAACTACAACCGTTCTTGGCTCACCAGAGCCGCTCCTGTACTCTCAGGCTGTTCCCCTGGAGCCAGATTGAATATCTTCAGCAGGACAGTTCTGCTTCAAATCTCCTAATACTGTTAAAGAAAAAAGTACATAAGGCTCTATGTTTTTTCTCTAGACTATATAGTTTTACTGCAGGAGGAAAGAAGTTGGTAAACAACATAGAAAGTACATTTTAAAGTTTTCAGGATTTCTTTTTTTCTCTTATACCTTCATGAGTGTAACATTTCATTTCCTCTTAATTGAGCTTGCATAAAAAACAGTTTGAAAAAATAACTGCTGTGCATCTTCACATATATATATAATGTATATATATATAAAAATATGTATGTTGAGATATATATATATATATATATATTTATATATCTCAACACTTTCTGTGGCTGTTCCTTGTCAGTTGAAAATGATTGCTGAAGGGAGTAACACAGTGAAATGAAGTAAAATATAATAACTTGTTAAGTCAAAAGCATAGTTATTTCACTGACCCAGAGACAGTCAGATCATACTGAACTGAGATTACGTCATGCAGTCTGACTTATATTTATTATTTTGACTAATTAAAGGAAATAGTTAGAAAACAGTTTTAGACATATCTGTGACAATCAGTATTCAAAGTTAATATCATTTTATGACTAGAATTAATTCTGTGTTAGTCAAAGGGATGCTTTGATAGTTCGCTGTGAGTACTACCATGATATTTTACAAAAAGATAGAAAACATGAAAATCTTCTAAAAATCATGAGGGCCTCTCTTAAAAATGAAAGTATCATTTGAGAACTCAAACAATATAATCTGTATAAATTATACTGTATATTACCATCCCTCACAAAACCGTATTCAGTCAGTTCAGTTACATCATTCTATCATCATTAATGGTCCATTACCTTTACTGTGTTTTCAAACCACTGGTTTCAGGCAGCCTAACTTCACTATTGGAAAATCTCTTCTAAGTCATCTTCATCACCCAGTTCAACACATTCCAATCTGACACATTACCATATCAGAATGCTTTATTGCCTTATTATCCAACTAGCAGGAAGAAAAAAAAAAGTAATTCACACATCCATAGGGTGAATTAAGTCTAATGGTGTGGGCTCCCTACTAGGAAAACCTCTCAAGGCACACAGCTCCCTTCTGCTAAAATATTTCACATGCTCAATAGTTGTTAACATTAGAGATTAAACTAGTTATGAGTTCCTTCATCAAAACCTCTCCTCAAAATTATCTAAATATCTTGTATTCTTGTTTGGTTTTTTTTTAATACATAAACAGTGAGAAGGAAGGATGTATCCTTTTTTCAGAGGGCAGTGTAGACTGATCTGGGCACTATGATCATGCAAAGCAAGAAAAGATAATTTCTCAGATGTGATGGCAAGATACCTTGGGATGAGTAGCTTGAAGGAAGCTCTGAAATTACTTCAGGATCTAGTCCTACATTCCAAAAAGAAGGTGGCAGGATTTTTGATTGTTTACTGTTACAAACAAATAGGAAAGAGGTTGGCAAAGTTGATAATTTTTTATGAAAGTTGAAGATAATTCCATAGAATTTATCTTAGCTGTCATTGTGCGGATTCTTTCTGATGGGGAAGGGGGAGGTATCTGCTGACTCTCCTAGAGTGCCACCCTCACTGCACCCCTGTACTTTGAAGTCCTTCTGTGAATTTCCTCTACATATTTTCTCCTTTCCTCACATATATTAAGGCATTTATTATTTAACTTTTCCTCCTTGGCTTCTTCTTCCTTCTCTTCACCTTATCTCCTCTTTCATCCCTCTCCCACACTTTATTCTTTCATGCAATCCATTATCTTCTCCCATCAGTTCCCTAGCTAGGAAAACGTTCTTTTAAGCCCTTTTACAGATGCTTTGTGTATCAGGAATTGCAATCAAACAAAATTTGCCTCAGCCCTGCTGTTAAAATACCAAAAATTTCCTGTACAAAAAACTAGGGCAGAAAGCAGAAGGAACATTTCTTTTTAGGTACTGCTTTGCTGCTTGTTTTTTTTTTTCTTACATCCTATTGCTCCATATATTGCTCATGACTAATGTTACCAATACTCTGCAAAAATTTCATTGTCTCTGAAAAAGAAGAATAAATTGGTTCCCTCCTGATTGACATACAAATTAAAAAGTGGCAAGTTTTCTAGCTCCAGTAAAATATTTTATTGTAGATTTCTTCCTTTGTGTTTTCACTTTTTTGTAGTTCTCTTACTGTCCCACACCAATATAATAAATTTGCTGCTTTGTATATATATGTAGGCCATGGAAGAGGTATCATGCCAGGCGTGTAAGCTGAAATTTATTAAAAAAAAAAATTAAAATCAGTGTCTCTCAGTTTGAATTTGTACCTTCTCATGTGACCTTTACTGAATATGTTCAAGGTTTCAATCTTTAAGCTCCCACAGCTGCTGTTTGTGAGGAACCAAACCCACAAAGTGTTCTGGCTGCTGCTCACATTGGGGTTATTTTGAGCACCCCCAAATTTCCCTGAGATTTCCTTGTTCCACAGCTGCTAGTGGCATAAATGCTCAGATGCTGCCTGAAGAAACAGATCCCAAATCACCCCAGAGCTCCTTCCTTCCATCTCCTTAGTGATGGAGGACAACATGGGAACCATTGACAAGCAGCAGATCTTGTTATAGAAGTTTCAAGTTTAACACAGTAAAAAGAAAAAAAGAAAAAGAAAAATATATAGCAATGCCTAGTAGTATCTCATACACATGCATACAACATTGCAAAATTTATGATTTGGATATATTTGCACTTTGGACAGTAAAATTTATTTTTAGTAATATTTATTTTCTTGCTTGCTCCAGTCCAACCTCTCTCAACTGTATCAAAATCACAGAAGACCATCAGAAAAACTAAATCAGGAGAGCTTAATATGTCAGTGTTTCCATAGAAATAATGTGGGGGTTTTTTTAATGGTTGACCTTTTACTGTTGAAAGCACAAGGCTTTCAAACAGTTTTAATTTGTCTTTCTCTTCACACAGTTTTCATGAATAAAATTAAAGATGGACAAAATAATTGCCTAACCCATGTGCCAGAGTTACAAATTCTATTTAAAAGAAACATGAAAATGGGGTGGTTGAGGGAGGGGGAGGAGTAGAGGGAAAGAGATGGGGAAAGGCAATGGATTTTGTGTGGAATATCAGATTTCCGCATTTCTGCAGCAGTTCAGTAACTGTGCCAGGGCTTTGGGACCTGCTCAGTTTCTGGATCCCCAGGACAACACTGCATTTCCTGTATTCAAAAATATCCTCAACACTCATTTTCCCATATTTTTGATCTGATTTCCACAAGAATAAAACATAAGCCTCTGGGCTGGGAAAGGCAGAAAGTCAGGATAAAACATACAGATCCTGATTTTGATTTATTTTTCAAACTAAAGTAATGCATGTTAGTGGTATGGGAACGGAGACGAAAAACTCATCTGGCAGGAGCCTCCAAAAGTTTAATTAGCTTGAATTTGTAAAGATCACCCCCAGTCTCACTCCAGATTTTCTCAAAGACTTAAAACTCAACTCTCCACAGAGTGGAACCTTCATCTCTACGACCTCTTTCCCACATGTGTTCTCTTGAACTCCAGGTACATGTTTTGAACTCCAGGCAGGATGGGACAGCACATGGAATTTGTTTAACAAGTTGGGCTTTGCGAATGAAGTGACTTTTCAAGGAAGCACCTGAAATTTGTATTCCCTAGAGAAATAAAATTGCAGTCCTTCGAATTGATCCTTCAGCAAGATTTCTAATAAGCCATGATGGAACTTTGCGATAGGAATTAATTAATTCTTTTTCTGTTATATAATTGCTGTTCTTCCAGGCTTCTAGAAAAATACGTCTCTTTTTAAAAATCATCTTTAAAAGGTGCATTTGCAGTTAAGTGCAAGCAGTCATTATACAGAATGTGTTAGAAAACAACAAAGTTGTGTGATTGATATTCAGAGGTTTCTTCTGTTGAATGACAAATAGACAGCCCATGAGCTCCGGTTTTTTTTCCATTCTTTTTACTCACGGCATAGCAAACACCTCACTGATGCAAAGCTTTTAGAGATACCAAAAGACAGAATAGAATTCAATTACCACGCCTGGCATCCTCGGTCATGATGAAAACTGGGAACACTTAATTCTGTGAAAGAAACTGCAAAAGGTACCACGCTGGGCTTCCTTTAGGTGTAAACAGGAGCAGGTGCTATGTCCAGCATGTACTTTAAGCTTTTTTTCTGGGGATTTAGACATGAACAAGCTGGTAGCTCAGAGCTTTGGGGAGAAAAGTAGTTTAATTCAGTGTATGCTAAAAATCTGTGAGAACTTTACCCCAGGTGGAGAGTATTCACCTCAACAATGGGCAGCAAGAAGGATTTTGTTAGTATTTGTTTCTTTTTCCATTGGGGATTTCTGTTGGAGGAAAAAGTGCTCACAAAATTTATTATTTTTTATTAAAGAACAGCCACAAGAGGGACAAGTCTGCAAGCAGAACAGAAGTTTCTGGAGGCATTTTAAATCTTGAATCTTCTTCTATCTTATATAAGAAACTTATGATTTAATAACCCTGAGCAATAAGGCTACAGATTTTGCTTCTTATACAAAGAGACGTTTAGTTCAGTTTTATAAAATTAAAATAAAAACCCCATGAAAGGCATAAAGCATATGCAATAATACATCTGGAACTTAAGTTGGCTTGTTCCCTATTATGTTTCCTCAACAACAGCAAACCAGAAACTTGGCCATTTTAAAGACAGATAATTTATTAAGTATAAGAGGTAATGGTACATATATTGCCAGGTAGAAAGAAGACAGGCACAAAAACTTTAGGCATGGAGATGAGCTTCTAAACAGGGTTCTTATGGGAATAACAATCCTCTAGAGCTGGTTTTATATCTCTCTGGAAGAGCTTAAAAAAAAAAAAAAGGAGATGAAGCAGTGTATTTCAATTTCTGTATGCTGAAGTGAGCATGCAGGTTGAACCAAACACCAAATGAAACTGATTTTGTGTCTGAGACCTCATGCAACAGTAAAAAATCAGAGTAAGGGTTTTAAACTGGTACAAATTCACAAATACAATTTGGGGCAAATATTAAACTGCAATATATTGGATTTTCTCCTTTAAGTCTCCTGGAATTTGGATTGCTGGGTTGGGAGTGTGTGTGCATCTTTGTGTGCACAAGGATGTACTTGAAGTAAGAAATTACCAGAAAATAGCTTAAATGAGTTACTGTGTTATGTTATGGAAGGCTGAAGTCTTAAAAGGTGATCATTTAGGTCTCTTACAACCCAAACCATTCCATGGTTATATGATAGAGACAAGGGAAGATAAAAACAGACAAGAAGAAAGACAATTTGCCAGGATTATAAAAGACCTAGATAAAGTGATTTCCCTCACTCTCCTCAGTTTCATTTCCTATGGGACGTTTTCCTCCATGTTTATTTCTCAATATGGAGCTATGTTTCTGTCATAAAAAACACATGCCCTGACAGTGTGTCACAAAAGGAATATCTGAAATTTTAATGTCTGTTTTCATTTGAGCAGAGCAAATGAACACTCCAAGATTTAAAGGCTCAGAAAACAAAACCAAACCAAACCAAAAGAGAAAAAAACCCCAGCAAACACACACACAAACAAATAAACCAAGCTTCTAGAGAAGACTTCCTAAAGCAACAATTTTTATAAGCATGGCAATATTTCAACAGAAGCAATATGGGGGTGATAGTTGAAGGGGAAAAAAGTAGCCCCCAAACTAAACTAGCTAATCTGTTTCACTGTTTTGCAAAGGATGTAGGTTGAAGTTTCTAGATTCTTACATTTCCTTATTTCTGTATTTCTACTTGTCATAGTCTGGGATGAGGCAATCTCTGCAGATGTCTGTCACTTTTTGGCTGTTTAGTAGGCTGGAATTTATTACGATGAAAGTGACTGGGAGAGATGTATCACCAGATGTACTTTCTGCTGAATTTGAAGTGCTATATATATCTATATAT
>WAAE01013361.1:0-17241 GCA_013400495.1 Nicator chloris
CAAAGTCACACTGAAGCATGTGAGAGTCTTCAGTAGATACATCATTATGATATATATGTAGGAACAGCATGAATAAATCCATTCATTCTCTCCAGTCAATCTTCATTAATGTTACTTAATATTCACACAAAATAAGACCTGCCATTCTTATGGTACATGTCCCATGGGCTTCAGTATTAAGATCACAAGATATTAGTTAATATGGGTTTGAATAACCAACAATTTTTAGGAATCCACTCAAAAAATGAGTAACATTGTTACTCATTAGTTATGTTATACCCTGCAAGAACATTGGCTTCCTACTCCATCAGTGTTAAATTTAATTATATATTCCAGATGATAATATATTTCTTTCTATTTAACTTTATTTTATATAGTTTCTTAGCAAATCTGTTCCAAAGGAAAAGTCTGGAAAACTCATACTGCTTTTAAAAACAAACTGGGAGCATGTATGCCAACCCAAAAGTTTTATTGTTGTGGTTTTAAATTAAATATCTCAGAAGTATTTGGTATTTAATGGACAAATTACCTTACTTAGTAGACAACCCCCCAGAAGGAACTAAGAATCCCAGATTTCCATTGATGTAATTGATTGGAAGGAAGCATCTTTCCTTTTCCAAGTCCTTCTAGGTCACCCTACTCCACAAGCTAATCTCTTCACTCTCATGACCTGTGGCAGGACTCAAAGAAATGGCCAGAGCTGAGTCAGGGAAGGTTTAGGTTGAATATGAGGAAAAAGTTCTTCACCCAGAGGCTGGTTGGGCACTGGAATTGGCTCCTCAGGGAAGTGGTCACAGCACCAAACCTGACAAAGTTCCAGAAGCATTTGGACAATGCTGTCAGGCACATGGTGGGATTCTTGGGGTAACCTGTCCAGGGCCAAGAGTTGATCCTGATGGTCCCCTTCTAGCTGGGAATATTCTGATTCTTTGATTCTAACTTTTGCTGAAATCCAAGTTAGACTTTCCTTTCAAAAATAGTTACTCTTTTTTTCCCTATGCATGTGCGTGTCTCAGAAGTCAGTCAGAATATAGTAATTTACTTTCATAGAACAAATGTGGCTAAAACACACTCCTGTTTTTAAAAATCTAATAAAATTGAGTGGCATTTCCTGTTTGAAAGAGGGGTGCAACAGAACCTTTCAGGAGCGTGCAGTGCCAGAAACACTCAAGTGATGCAACTGCTTTCATAGCACCGTGCTCTGAGCTGTGGGGTATGGGGTAACCTTTGTTTACAGCTCAAAATGTAAGAAAATCTATTCCCTGCACTCAATACCCATGTGCATTGTTTTACCTATTTTACCAGGCAGTAGAAATGCAACATCAGAGTAGGCCCTTAGTGGCACATCTAAATAAAGGTATAATGTGTACTTCTGCAAAGCTGTGAGGAAATTCCTTCCCTATCAACCCTTTTACGTCCGTGGCATTGCTAGATTATGGCAGCAGACAAGTGGGCAGTAACTCCAGTTTACTAACTCCAAACAAAGCTGATAATCTGAATATGACAAGCCTTTAAGGGCTCAAATATGGTTATCATAATTTGGAGTTCAGCCTATAAATATCCACAGAAAGTTTTGATGTTTAGGCCAAGATAAATGTTCTTGCGTTGCACTCCACAAATAAGAAACTGACCAGTTGACTGCGATCACTGCCTGCCAAGAAAGCCCTCATCGTGCCAGAAGTTGTCCAGCCACTCCTTATTTACAGCCTTTGGCAAACGGAGGTCATTTACAGGTACATTTACTCAGATGATTTATTTGAGCCAGCTGTAGATAAAACTGCAAATTGATAGTCCATGTAGTAGCTTTCATGAACAGATTTCAGATGTTTTCTTTACTTTTTAACTGTGGAATCTTAGAGACTTATTTGGATGATGTTACAGTAAATTCATGTATTTATCTACCACATCATATGTTTAAAATAAATCAAATTTTTAAATACACACCTGAAATCTTCTAGAATAACTCTACAAAAACTTTGGAATTGTGTTCATGTTGCTAAAGTTGGTAACCAACACTGGATCTCAATGACTATACCTGTATAAGCCCCCACTTCAGGAGGATGCTGAGATTAGTGCACTTCCTTGGGCTTTTCTGGTTAATCTATGACTTGGCCTGGGCTCCAAGAATAGGATTCATCTGAAAAAATATAGTGTCTAGCATAAGTAGACCTGAGCATCTGAGGTAAATGAGGTTCTCTGCATAGCCATGGAGATAAATAGGTCTTCTAGATAACGAATCCTCTCCATCTAAAGTTGATATCTAAAACAGGCCAGATGAACTGCATCCAAAAAAGTGTGTTTCTTCCCACTTACACACTGTACAGTGAATCCAACTAACTCAGATAGCAATATCATTAAAGATATCGACAGACACAGATATCAATGTCATTAAAGTCCATTTCATGAGATTAATCGCTTGTCAACGACCTAAACCTGCTTGGATTCAAGCCCAAAGGGACTTCAGAATGACCCTGCTCCTATACAAAGTCCGAAGTCCATTAAAATTATTGTCCCTGGAACATCCCTGGCAACAAAGGACTCCATTAACCTACTTGTTCACCCTCATGTGCAGTAAATCTTGAGCAAGAACTGACCTTTTCCATGCATCCAGACCTCCTTGGTTCTAGTTTTCATATGAAATAGTTAAACTCTGCCCTAGGCATCTCTTAGTGAGATTTTGAAATATCCACTAGCCTGTGTTGGAAAACATCTGGAAATCTGTGAGGTTACCATCTGCTGCAACAGGGCAAATGAATTACTATATAAATGACTATCAATTGCTTAAACCAGTAAAATTAGGACAGCAGTAAATGTGAAATAAAGCCATCTACCTGTAGTGTGACATACAGGAGACAAAAATACATATATCTGGACAAGCCAGTTTTTAGAATTCCTTTTTAAATATCTGGGTTTTTTCAAAAATAAAACATCCAAGTGCCCAGGCAACATATCTTATGTGCAAAAGTCTATGCAATATGATAAATGGTGTGTCTGTAAGTAAGTGAATACACATCCTTATACAGGAATTAAATACAATCTGAAAAAAAAGAATGAGTGTGTAAGTTTATGAATAAGTGAAAGTACACAAAGTTAGGCATATGTAAACTTATCTTGTGTTATATGAATCATTCTTGACATATGACTGTAACGGCAGCCTTCGTTAGAAAGGGGAACAGCAAAAACTTCTAAGAAATGAAGTAGGAATGCTTCCTAACGTTCAGTGGTTTGGCATTCTTTGTTTAAGAAGGTGAAGAAGTCATAAACAGAGCCTGAATGCATTTCATGAGTCACTTCAGAAATTAAAATTTTATTCATGAAGATATGTCACTTGGAAAAGAGGATATCTATGTGGAGGGCAAGAAAATACTAGACACACTTGTTATTAGTTTTGGGCTGTGCTTTATAAATGTTCATCTTTCAAAGAAAATGTAACACAATACCTGAAGGTTTTCTTTTTATGCTAGAATATAGATACACCCTATAGAAAGGAGTTTTAGGATTTTGGGCAAGAAGTGTGTGTGCATGTGTGTCGGTGAGTTGTAACCTCGTACGTTTTCTGGAATCATAAATTAATTTACAGATCTACTGATCCTCTGTCTGATGTTGTCTTATTTTTCCTGAAAATCATTCATCGCCGCATTTAGCGTTCTGAGAAGTGCCCACAGTCATCTGAAGACCCACAGCAAAGACCACCATGGGCTGGGGTGGAGATGGAAGAGATAAATCCACGTGCATGTACACACTTACAATGATTGCATTCAGCATCCAAGGGCAGATTGAGCAAGGCCTTTACATGTCCTGGGAGGAATGGACTGTTATTTGTAACCACCTTCCTCATCTCAAACTATCTTCCCTCGGGTTGAGGGGTTTTACAGCTACTGATCTGTCTCATCTCTCCCAGCTAGATCATCCCTTTCCATCTCACCAGCTCTGCTTTGGCAGCAAACTTTCTGGCCAAATCAGTGCTCTTTTGCATGCTGAAAACTGGAAATTCATGGTGATTTATCTCTTTGTAGCATCCAATGCACAGCAACACAGTTGTCTGATGTTCTAAATTATTAGAAGGGACTATGTCCCACTAAGTTTCACTTGTGCTTAGCAGCTCATAGCTACTGTATGGAGCTGAAATGACAGAGGTAAATATTCTGGCTGATACCAGATCTTCCTTGTTCTACTCTGCTACCTGTTCTTCCTGGAGGAGAATGAAGGGAAAAGGAGCACAAGCTAAAAGAATGAGGTTGTGCAGTGGCTAATTTTGCTGGGCAGAGCACAGCACTGAAGTGTTGAGTTATTGGGTGTTTTCCTTAGAAAACTCGGACTCAAGAATTCTGCAGTAACGTTATAGTTCCAATTTTAACTCCAAGAAGCTTGCAAGACCTCACAGCTGCACACAAAGAAAGTGAAAAAATTATCCTAAAATGGAGAATACACGAAGGAACAGGAAAAAAAAATTTGTTTTACCACTTCTAAGTCAATATGCTGGCATTTTGCTTCTGACCAAAGCTTTTGCACTTGGAGACATCCCATACTGTTGGTCAAGAATCCAGCAACATAGTGCAATTTTATGATGACCATAAACCTCATGGAAACATTTCTGTTTCAAAAGACTTTCACAAAGTAGGGAGCAGCATTTCCCCTGGTTTCCTGCCACCTCATCTCTCCCTGGGAGTTCTGCTCACTAAGGCTTCTGGCCCCAGATTATCACTTCCCTTCCACTAGGACTGCCTCAGGACCAAACTGCCCTGAATTAAAGCCTCAGGACCAAACTGCCCTGAATTAAAGTAGGGATTTTAAGATGCCTTAGCAAAAACTCCAGCAGTTCTGGAGGAGCTGGAACCTCGGTCCCTGCTGTGCCCCACTATGCAGAGTTTTATGGAGTCTCTGCTGAAGCCAGACATTCTCCTGGGCTTTGCACCTAATAGCAGGACCAACCACTCCTGTGTGCTGGAGATTCTCTGGGCTGAAATACTTACCCACAATTTGATGGCTGCTAGAAGCAGCCACTGATTAGCCCAGACCTCCAACTGCATCACATTTGAGGAAACCCACTCCACTTTCTTGCAGAGAAACCTGTGTGTCCAGGTTAGCCATTTGTAGGCTGAGCTAGCTTGAAATACTGGAGTATTCACAGAAGCACAACCTGCCTGGAGATAGATGGATGGATGGATGGATGGATGGATGGATGGATGGATGGATGGATGGATGGATAGATAGATAGATAGATAGATAGATAGATAGATAGATAGATAGATAGATAGATAGATAGATAGATAGATAGATAGATAGACAGACAGGCAGGCAGACAGCTAGCTATACTGTCAGCCAGTTTATTAGGTATAATTCTACTTCCCCTCCCATATGGGTTTGCTCAAATATGTTGAGGCAAGCTCTGGTCTGAGGTATTCTAACTTTTTTTCTCTAGTTCCAGAAACGTAGAAGATCCAGATCTTACCATTAACAAACATGAGTGTTTAACCCAACACAGGACTGGCTGTGTGAGGAAGGGCTCTCATCTCACAGTCCTCAGTGCTACCATGTCCTTTTTTAAAGAGACCATGCCAGCACATGCAGCTATAACTTTTCTCAGTGCAGGGTTTGTTGCTCTCTTTCAAACAAGACAGACATATTCTTTCATCCCTCCCTCCATCAGAGAAGAAATCTGTTGAGGCTGTGACTCAAAATAAAGGTGATGATCCCACAGAAGACCACTGTGTCTCCTTTGAAGGCCATGTTAGATGTGATGTAATAACATCATTTTTAGGTACATAATTACTAGTTCGTTTCCCAAGACAACCTGATGCTGGTGCCTCATGCTGTTACAGCCTCAAAGTTTGATTATTCTAGTTTTGCCACTGCCACTTAGAGAGGGCTGTGATTAGGAGCCCTAGAGCTCCTCATGGCACTGAAACACCCTGTTCTCCCTGCAGCCATGAGCTTCCAGGGTGCCAGCCTGGAAAAGGTAGATCCCATTTTTCCTTTCTTCTAGAAAGCTAAGTAGAAGTGTAGTTATAGTGATATTGGTTATAGCGACATCTTCTCTACCCAGTGAGTTTCAGGTCCCAGCTACAACTTTAAGTGTGACACTCTCCTGCCTAAAAATCTTTCTCAGAGGTATGTTACCTCTCTGAAAGCAGCTCTCTCCACTTGTTTATGTGTTGTTTTTGTTTTACTTATCTATTCACCCATTTCTTGAATGCAGAGTGATTGTATTTAATGAAATTTTTTTATGACTGTGATTCAGCAAATTAGATTTTAAATTCTGTTGTTGTTCTTACTATTGCTATTGCTACTTTATTAATAAACCCAAATGATGTTTATTAATACATCTTACTAACTTTTAAAGAGAAAATGCAATTGTAGAACAATTTATAAAGTTACTCAATTTTCCTAGGAACATATAAGAGCATAGAATACATCTAAACATATAATTTTTCATTCAACATCCCTCACTCTCTCTGACACAAAAATACTTACTACCATATTACCAGGCAATCCTTTTTCTTTCATTAATCTCATGTCTCTGTAGTACAAACCAATGTTGTCATTAAGGATATCCTGGGAAGGAAATATTCAACACTGAGAAATAGCCCAAAATCCCATGTACTTTACGGAAAGAAAGATCACTGATTGAAGACTAACTTCTTCAGAAATTTTTGATCTTGTGTGGAGCGTGTAAAAATTCCCCACCCACATTATTCTCTTTGAAGATCTCACAGAGCTGCTCCTTCCATTTCTTGCCATAAAACTGTCAGCTGAGTGTTTCACGGTGTGATACAACTCTCTATCTTACAGGAAATTGACCTAAGTCATTTTCCTGTGAGTATAAAAAAAGCAGATAAACTTCATTATTTCAGTACACGTTATATTTACACACTTGTAACCTTGCATGTCTGAGAACAAAGAACAACAGTCTCAGTGGGAAACAGCAGTGGCTGTGGGGAGGGTTTTTTTCTTTATGAACTTTTTGTTCTACTCATTGGGTAATTTATTTATCCACAGAAGGTATTTGTGGGTGTTTTCATGCTCTTTAGAACATTGCTTTTTCTAACAGCTACGAAGTACTTTTCTCACACAAAACTGTAGCATACTGTCTCAGCCTAGAAATTAACATCTGTTTTTCTTCTTGATTTGGCAGCATAGTATGCTGTTGAAACAGAGCTGTGCCATGAGCTCAGACCCAGCTCTAAATTATCAACACGTAGATATTTCTGATTTAGTTCTTGCTGAAGTCTTTTGCTGGATGGTTAGAGATGGGCAAACTGCAAGAAATTAGGAGCTGTGAACAAAACAATGCAAATTCATAATCCTTATCTAAATTTTCCCAGTTATCTAGACAAAGAGAAATTCTGGAGCTGTAAGGATGTCTTGCACTGTGGAATTCTTAATGATTCTTAATGGTCTGCAAGTAATGGCCTATCAAAATAGACACTCAGAAGTATCCTAATATTCCACATGGATAAAATTTGTGGTTCAAACGGGAGAAGACAGGGCAGAGGTCTTTAGCTAACACCATAGTAAGAAGTGAGCAGAGATCATAAACTCAAGATTCAAACTCCAAAATATGTGCCATTAACTTCATCTATCAAAATGTTTTGTCTAATACCTGTGAGTTTTGCATTCTCTTCCAAGAAATCCTTTATACTTGCTATATTCTACCTGAACTCTGCTGTTGGAACCACTGAATGACACCAGGTTTGAAGGAAATTGAATTACAATATCAACCTTATCTTGCTGCATCTGACCATAGGGCAAAGTGAGTAAACACAATCACCAAAGAGAACACAGATGCAGCTCAGGAAGGAACAGCATGCGAATCATCTTCAAAGGCAAAATAGGCCATATTTCAGGGAAAGGATTTTTGACCTTCCAGTAGCACTCAGAAAAAGCCCCTGCAGATAGCCCCTAAGACATTGCCAACTCTTCTCTTGTGAGGAAACCAGAGGCTTGCCATTCTTTTGCTTTGTACTCAGTCTTACGTTCTCATAACTTCTGAACTGCTGTCCTACTTCCCACTCTCTTACTGAGGGTATGTCACCATGTACTTTTCAAGTATAATAATAATATTTCAGTAAGTTCAAACAGTTAATGATTATTTTTGAAGCCAGGTGACCCTTGGTCTAATTTCAAATGTAAAACTATTTACTTGGGGAAAGGTGGGAACAAGGGAATAGACCATTTCTTTTACAGCACTAACTACAATTACAAAGGGTTGTAATTGTGGGGTTAGGCAAAAAACCCTCAGAAATACAATACAACTTCTGAAAATACAAATTCCACAGACTTGCAGTTTTCTTCAGCTTAAGTGATCAATAATCTATAGAAATGTTCTTCCGATTCCCAAAAATTTAATTCCGACTTTTCAGAAGGAAGTAAGAGCTGAAGGATTCGATACCTGGTCTGCCCTTGGGGGCATTTGGGTGTGACCTACACATTTTTCTGTGTAACTTGTATAAAAATCATACAACTGCTGTTCTGATTAACTCAGGTTACTTATTCTGAAATGCCACACAAGGAAGGCATACAGTAGTAAATGGCCTACAGATAGAACGAGGTTCCACAACAGTGAAGGCAGTCAGAGTCTTCTGTTTTGCCCTTCTCTGGGAAAATACAACAGTTAGGCTAGGATGAGAGAAAAAAATTCTCTTTTAGTTTTGGGTTGAAGCTTTGCTGTGATCCCAACTAAGTCATGTACAGGATGTTTTAGCTTAGTGAGGGACCTAAGGGGTTTGTGAAGGGCATTTCTTCAAGCTGGAGTCATGTTGTCCCAAGCCTACCAAGGCTGAGGGTAAAAAAAGCAGTAGAAACGTAAAACTTCCTTGCTTAAGGTTACATACATATTTTTGTGGTCCCAGCTTGGACTAAACACACTTTTGGGGTGATTAACTTCCTCAGTCATATTTTCAATGCCTAATGCAATCATAAACTATATTATACAGCTGAACAGGAAAACTCCAATAAGTTCTTCATGAGGAGACGTGGAAATTCAACTTCTCTGAACTCTGCTAGAAAAGTATCTTTTGCTATTTCATTGTTCAGACAGCAATTCCCTCTCCTTGCTCCTTTTTCCTCCTGCCAAGCCCAGCAGGAATCTGTCTTCTGCCTGTCCTGTATTGTCCCTTCCATGCTAGAAACAAAGTGGAAAAACGAATGATAAACATAATGAAAAATAAAGGACTGCATCACAGTCTGCTAGAAATTACAATTATTGAAAGCATGGTTCTCTCTTATGAATGAAAGGCTGTAATAAAGAAAACATCCAGAAACTATGCAAGCTCCATCTGTAAGTTGAGGACTCTGTTAGGAAAAATGACATTAGGATATAAATGCAAACATTACTCTTTGATGTCTGGATACAATTCAAAGCACTTAAAAATTGCACAGAGTATTTAGGCATTACAAAACATCTTTTTAATTATACCTGAATTCTATTCAGTCACATCTAGACTTATCCAGGATGCATTAAAATGTGTATTTTATGAGCATAGCCCATTCTGCCATGTAAAGTTAATCTCAAAGGCAATTCACATTAACATCCATTCCCTTCTTGTATTAAAAACTGCTTAATAGTTCCAGTTTTCATTGCTTTCTGGGACTGAGTCTTTCCTTTAAAGAAGTAGTAGGAACCTGTTTTCCTTAGGATGCAGCATTTCAAGTTGTTTTCTCCATCACTGCTGTGTCATTCCAGGGCTTGAGCATGGGGACTCTGGAGTTCATGTTCAAATTCTGAAGCCCAGTTTTCCACTGGAATGCCCTCCAAGCTGCACTCCACCATCTGCACAACCTTCTTATTGTTCTGGTATGTCCTCCTGGATTTCTCACTGTCCCTTTTGACGTGAGTGGAGGAGGACCACAAGGTTTTCCTGAGCCTGCACACCTCCTGGGGCACTGGCTCTAGCTCTAGGTCCTCAGAAAAAACAAGTTCCAAGCAGGTCCTGCAGAACATCTTGCTTTTGTGGCAGCTTTAGAAAGCAGCATCTCCATTGCAAGGACAAGAAGACAGACAAGAAAGGAAAGGCACTGTTCATCAGTTTTAAAGCTGCACCAGAAAAGGAAGATAGATCTGAGCAATCACGTTCTGTCTCCTCTTTGGCTCATCAGTACAATTTCACTATCACACTAATAGGCACTTAAAAAGTAACTTGGGCAGAATTTTGGTGTCCACAAGAAAAAAATGTTTTCCTGTAAAAGTAACTCAGTTTTCTTTAAGACTCAGGATTGCTCAACTTGAAGTGCCAAAAGCTATGGCAAAGGAATAGAGGAGAATGAGGAGAGATGATTTTAAAAAGCTTCAAACATCCATCTCAAATGATGTTTTAGACTACACAGTGTGACAAGAACTGATTAAACCATATAGAATACTTTTTGGCTAACTGAAATGGTAACTTGTAAGGAACTTTTGTTCAAAAGTATCTTGTCTAATAAATGTCAAAATTTCCATGAAAGTATTACAAGGGTACTGAAAATAAAAATTTACAGGCAGCTTTTATTGTAAACACAAATTTTAGCAATTTTGGAATTTTCAATGGAAAAAGCCTCATTAAGGAACAAAACTTATTTCAAAAGGGAGAAGGACAGTCTGAAAAAAATTGCAGGAAATGAAAAGGGAAGCTTGCTATGTCCAGATTTGTATTACCTTTTCCAATGGCCCATATTTTAAAGCTCCACAGTTACTCGTGAAGAAACTCTAATTGAAAATGGTACTTCTGTCATTAAGCAACTTTAATAAAACCTAGTATTTCCACACCCTCCATTGTCTATTTTCTAACAGACCCCAAATTGTGATTTGCTCCTGTCTCTGGTAAGTTATTTTGAGCCATAATCACTCTCTCAAGTGAAGTTAGTGCCAAGTGTTATGGGTCTGACCAGTGTCATACTCAGCTCAATCTCACCTTGAGTCCCATAAATTTTTGACTGGAGTCTGTTCCCTGTATGAATATATTGCTCACAGAAGACAGGAAACCTAGGCATCTTTGCCTTGTCATCCAGGAGATTTATGTTTCTATGTAAGCTGGACAGCTAGAAAGACTCCAGGATTTTTTTACATTCTTGCAAGGCAATATTGCTTTGGGCCTCAGAATAGCCAATGGAGTCACATGAACACACCTGAAAATACAAAGGGTTTTTATCCTCTCCCTGGAAATTGTACTGTGCCATACTCAAGGGCAGAACCATGCTGATAATTGCTGAAAGGTGCAAAACAGAGTTTAGGGAGTGAAACTCAGAGGAGCAGGAAGAGAGCTTGGGACAGCCTCAGCAGCACCCTAGACCACAGGAATGCCACCAGACCACCTCACAGCATCTGTGGTCTGGGCATTTGGAGCTGCTTTTCTGCCTGCCTTCAAACAAATACACTACAGGACCCTAAACAGTCTAACCCTAATTAGGCATCAATGCCTAGTTGACAGTTACCCTGCTAGATTACCTGTGCATATTGTTCTTTACAACATTAGGATTTTATATGTTGTTTAACCCAAAATTCTCTATCAATTAATGTATCAAGTGGTGTTTACATGCATTTAAAAGAATCTCTTACAAACCTGGTCGTTTTGTGAGTGGCAAAATGAACAAAATCATATTGCCTATAGATTTGTAAAATTGTGATACTTAATAAGAGTTGAAGTCCAGTTACCATCCTTGCTACAAATGGGAATTTTAATAAGGTCTTTTCTAATCTGCACATTTGTTTTCACAGAAATTATAAGAGCTTCATATCCTCAAGATACCCCCTTCAGCACCAAATATGTTCAAATTAATCCATGATTTCAAGTTATTAGAGAGGAGACCAACAGATATGCACACAGACATACACAACAATTCCCCAAGTCTCATCTCCTTAGGAATATAGGTTTTCAATTTATACTGAAATCAAATATGCAAGTTAAAAAAAAGCATCTGAGGTAAAAATAAAAAAAAATTGTCTTCTTATATGATCAGGTTGGAGACAATCTCAGTGTATAAACTCACACTTCCTTCCCATAAAATCTGGCCCCAAGTTTTGGCCCTACATCAAGTACTACATAGAAGATCATTGGGGAAGAGGACCAAGTAGCTCAGGATTTTTTCTTTTTCCTCAGTAAGTGCCCAAGAGAAATCCAGCCTTGTTTCAAGCCAGGGGTGCAGGGAGAACACAGAGAGGTGTCTGCCATCACCTCCCCACCTATCCAGAGGCATGAGCACTAGAGCTCAGCCCAGCTGACCATCCTCCTCTCCTCTGTGGGCAGCAGCGGTGTTCCCAGAGCAGGGGGCCTTGGAGACAAAATTTTGTGTTTCCAAGAGCTGTTTCACCTGGGATGTGTCAGGGAAACATCACTGCTCCAGCCACAGCTTCAAACTCATCTCCATAACCATGGAAGCCAAACCCTATCCCATTGTTAACGAGCAATGACATACACCAGAAACTTGCGTGGGCTTACTGGGGAAAATTCAGACATTTGTAATTACACACCTTAAAAAAGAGAACAACAGTATGTTTAAGGTGGGATTTGACAGACTTTTTCCTTATATTTCAGTATTTGGCAAACAGAACTATTATATTTCAGCCATCTTAGTGAGTTCTGAATGAAAATATTTTTAAAAACATCATAGAACTTCCAAAGCTCAAGGCAAAAAGATCCTGTATTCACAGTGAAAATATATTAATTTTGAAAAGATACAACCCTCAGTGTCTGAGAAAAATCAGGCAGTAGCAGCCACCATTTTCACTGCTAGAAATTAAAATAAACTGGATTTTTCAGGGAATATGTTCAGAACCTAAGGACTATATAACACTGTACCTCCTGTCCGTTTAGACCAACCTGTCTTTCCAGTCATCTGCAGTGGTCTTCCAATGGTGTTAAAAAATGCTATATAATTTTAGTAACAGGCTTCCACAACCCACTGATGTACAGTCCTCCACGTACACCCTATTTTCACTAAAGTATGTCCCTGGTTTTAGAGGTTTTGCAGCTGTTCCAGCTATAGCTGTCCGGTGTCTCTGAACATTTCTTGAGGTTTATTTTTCTCTGCCTAGATCTGTTAATTGTGACACAAAAAGTCCACGCAGGACAGCCCTGGATGTAAAAGTAATCCAGAGAAAAGCAAGAAACATCTAACCACAGTGAACTCCCTCTTCAGTCAGAAGATACTGGCATGATCTCCCTCTCTCACAACATACCTGCAGCCTGTTTCAGTGCACCAGCACCACTAAACAATCATTTGCATTTAAAAGGCTGATGTCAAGATGTCTGAGGGAAGGAAAGTACATGGTGATTTTTTTAAAAATCCTCAATGTGATTGGAGTTTTCTGTTTTCCTTGGGGTTTCTCTACATTTTTCTTCTTCTTCCTCTTCTTTTTCAAGCTCTGTTCTAAGAAAAGGAAAGCGGGGGATTTACTAAAAGCAAGGCAAGTCGGTTAGTTATGAGTCACCTTCATGACTTATAAAGGGTCTCAAGTTGTTTGGAGCGGGCTTTCTTCACCTAACTCATGCTGAAGGGATATCAGGAGACCAGCCAGACCAACACATCACTGTGGCAACTGCTCCTGCCTCATTTTTCATTTACCTTCTTTCTCTGTCTCTCTCTTTTGCTCTCTCTCTCTTTAAAAGGAAAAAAAAAAGCCAAGCTGGGTGATCATGGTTAACCTGTGAGATGGAACAAAGGAAGTCTGTGGCCTTCTTGCTGCATTGGTTTTGCTTGTATCTCTGTGTAAAGACACTGCCTCATAGCAGGTAGGTTTTTCAGCTTGGTTCTTTGGTGTTTGTTTATTTTTGCATGCACTCTTTTTTAAAAATGAGAAGCTCGTGTGCTAAAGGAGACGAGAGCAGGCCAAGGGAGGGGCCCTCAGGGCAGGGCTTAGAGGACTCAAGAGACAGGGAGGCTAAATTTCAAACTTCTGCACACATGCAGCAGTACTCTAGCAGGCATCCTTATGGAATGTGCCTCCAGCCATGCAGACTCACACAGCCTCCAGGGAACCCAAAGGCAGCCCTCTCGCTGTCTTTGAATTCACCCTCATGGTGACCTCATGTGTCTGGAGGGACAGCACAACAGGAAAGGTGCCTGCTTGTTTGCTCATGCTCTCCTCCTTTTGTTCTGAGGTCAACAGTTTAGAAGACCATACAACATGGAATAGAATTTCTACAGCACTTCAAGTGCCTGCTTGGAAAAGTTTAATGATGCATCTGCAGTTACTGTCTTGCCTACAGCTTACCAGAGGCATTTTGAGGTGTGGAAAAGTAACTGTATAAACCAGTGTGACTTTTAAAATTTTGACCAAAGGAGTAGTTTTGGATAATGTGTCAAGTTTTGGTCCTCATTTCATAAATAAGCAGCAGAGAAGGTTATTTTTTAACCTTCTTTAAAATATACCCGTTAGACTTGCATCATTTGCTATGGTTTAATTCTTTTTAAAATTAACATGATTCAAAGGTTGATATAGGAACTCCACATAGATTTCTTGAAATCCCTGATCATATCAACAAAACAGGAGCTCCATGCTCAGCATTAATACCTGTCAAGCGAAAACTCTAAGGTTTTATTTGATGATAAATATTTGGCAGCATATATCTAAGAGTAATAATTTATTCTACTAGTTTTTCAATATGGCAATTTTTAATTTACAAAGGAGCAAGCAAAGTAGCTGAAAGTTAGTATTAACAAAATAGATTATCCAGCTACTTGAGCCACAAACTGGAGGCATTTTTTTTATTAAACAGGAAAGTTTTCAGCACAGAAAAGCTTTTTCTATCTACATGCATATCCTTGGAGCTCTCCCAGTATCTTAAAAACCTGAATTCCATTTTTTTTAATGTTTTTAAAGGAACAGCTTTACTTTTGGAGAAATTAGATGAGAAAACCTAAAAACCTCCTGAAAATGTAAATAAGGTATCTGAAAATGGATGGTCATGTATTGTTTATATGTAACAGCCTTTTGTAGGTAATTAAAACATTCTTAGAATTGTTAATTGTATTAACTCTAATTCTCTTTCAGTCAAAATTAGGTTTCTGCTATTCAAAGCTAAAAACATCTCTGAAACTGGTACATTCCATTTTGGTCTTATTTTTTACAAAAAATGGGGTTTTCCATGACTGCAGAACAATAGATTCAACAGACACTCATACACACTACCAAAGCATCAGGCTTGGGCTCTATCACAGTCTGATTCCTCCAAGATGACTGGGAGTTTACATACTCATGTATGAGCACTGCAGATTTCTGGCCTTGGTGAACTGCCTTTCCTCCCAACAGAAAAGGACTTTGTAGAGGTGACAGCACAGCCCTAAGCACCACCAGATAAGGCTTCCCAAAAGGCAAGTTCTAAATTCTTTTTGCTGTTTGGAGAATACCTTTTTATCTTTCTAAGCTGGCTACTGAATTTTGCAGAGTTGCATTACTTTCCTAAGCCGCACGTGCTTTTCATAAGAAAAAGTTATACTGGGAAGTACCACCAAAGCTTGTCTTCTTCCTATCTAAATGTCCTCTTCCTATCAACCCAGGGACAAAAGGTTGAATTTTATTCCAGATTTGTGACAAAGGAGCCCCTCCAGTTGGGCAATAAGTAAATAAGAATCTGGTCATTGGAACTGGAGAGGCAAAAGTGGCTAAGAGTCACATAACCAGACTAACGAGCTGGATGCTCCTACTCCTTCCGTGGACTACCGTCAGTCCCCTCAGAACCCTGAGGTACCATACAAAAATGTCCAAATGTACAGCTGGGGAAAGAAGCATTTGTCACAGTTTAAGTACTTTGAACTACACTTGTGATGATACTTCTGAAGGGAATCTGACTTTTTAATTGGACAACTTCCATGGAGGCAGTAGCAGTGCAAGTAGATACGAAGTCTGGAAATGAAAATAAAACACACACCTGTCTGAGGTCACTGCAACAGATGAAGGAACAGAGGGTGCATGAGACCTAAGGACCAGAGGTCAGCAGAGAAGATAGGAAGGATACATGCTTTATTCTGATGATAGGGGAAGGAAGACAGTGCTGGAAAACGGAAGAGGAAAGTGACACCAGATCTTATGAGCTTTTTCTTTATTAATGTTACATGGGAAATAACAGGAGATTTTATTTCATTATATTTAAACCTGAGTAGATGGTCACTGTTTCCACTGATGTCAAGGCCACATTTTTAGCACTGTTTGAGAAGACAGCAGGGAGCAATGCAGGTATTTGTTCATGTAAAGGAAACCTGACAGCCGTACAAAAGGCTGTTACAAAGGTTCAGCAAGAGGAAACACGTGTCATTTCTCCCCACTTCCTGATAAAGCATGGTTTGTTTTTCTGCCTTTAGTGCACAGAAGCCAGTTTGCAGTGTTGGAGGTGCCATGCAGCTTTTAAATCCAGAACTGAAATGCAAGTATAGCAGCCTAGGCAAAATTATACCATTACATACATTCAAGATCATGGGAGTAGAAAAGCCCCAAAGTAAATTCTCATCTGTAGTTCTGGCCTTGTGCTTTTGCCAAGAAGGTCTGGCTCTGGAATAAAGCTGCAGAGACCAACTGCTGCCCAAAGTCTCTAACTTATACCACTGCTCAGCAATGCTGCTGGAAGTTGGCATGAGCAAGGACAGCACTCATTCAGCCTCTTTAGAGAAACAATTATTAGATTATTCAATTGATCAGTTGATCAGTTTCAAAACAATCCCTTATCTGAGTCTGAACACAGGCAGACTGAAGAAAAAGTGCTGTCAACCACAAATTGCTGCTGCAAACCACAGATAAAAACATCTGCTTTTTAGCAAAACCCATTTAAGACATGAAATAGAGCTTGGAAGCATGGTGTAAAGAATAGCAACCTGGAATACATTTAAAGAGTGCAAATTAACAAACATATTCTACAAATATTCCAGGGCCAGTAGGCTTGGAGGTGACAGAAGCTTTTGGTGTGAAAGCCCTGTCCTACTGCCTTAGGATCCTTAAGTGATCCTTACTGCCTTACAGTGATCCTTATCCAAAGCTTAGTGAAGACAAATTTAGTGTTTCCACAAAAGGAACTGATGTTTTGCATTGAGCCCTTCATACATATGTATGCCCACTGGGTGATATCAAGTGAATAAGGATTTAGGGACTTAGAGACATTAAAAGCACAATAATTGAATCCAAGAATAATTTAGGTTAAAAAGATTCTCTGAAGATCATCCAATTCAAAGCTCTGCTCAAAGAAGGTTCAATGCAGAATGGATTTAGGTAAGACAATAGCCTTTTATTGACAGGAATTACTGGTTTGCTTTCTTCCTAAAACAAAAAAAAAAAAA
>WAAE01013376.1:0-19457 GCA_013400495.1 Nicator chloris
CCTTGTTAGCCTTCCCCTTAATTTCTCTGCACCACTGCAAAATATGCGTATAAGCCACAAAAGCCTAATGCTGACAATTTTCTTGAAGAAATGACTCCATGGATACGTCCATGTTCAGATCATGAATATGACCCTGTCCATACAGGGTCATTCTAGATTAATCCATTAAATACAGAAATAGAAGCAGAATGCATTCAGAAATTCTAAAAATCCACATATTGTTCAAAAGTGTCAATGCTGAAATACACTAAAAATTCAAAACTGCCTTCATTGTAAGACAGGAAACTCACATTTCAACTAATAAACTTACTTAAAGTACATCATCTCCACTATTTCCATTCTGAATAAAACTGGAGAGGAATTCTTCTTTACATTCCTTAGGAAGAAAAAGTGTGTTTAGAAAATAATCCTGGTCGTTCATCAGATAAAAACACACTGCCATAGAATTAGAGTTTTCAATGGATTTAGAAGAAAAAAAATATTTACAGCCTCTATTTCCTGAATTCAGTCCCTGCTAAACACATTTATCTTCATCATATAGTAATTCCATAGCTACTATAAAAGGTGTGTACATCTTACTTCTGAATGATGCTCCTAAGGAAGGTATGAAGGAAATAAAGCTGCTTCACAATACACAGATCTAAACTGATTCCTATGCTGGCAGAATCTGTGGTACAATGACAGCATGCAATCCAATTTCAATATATAATTAAAAATTAAAAGAAATCGTGTCTTCACCTTTTTAGAGCAACTAGGACATTTGCAGGATAGGATGAGAAAAGGAGAAGTACAAAATCTTATTTACACTCTGAAAATAAATTAAAAATATTTTTTAAGGTTTTGTATTAGATAATACTTTTGTGCTGCTCAGTTTATTTAGTTTTGCCAAAGTTAATGTTAATAGAGACACTATAAAGAACATCGAGCTAATAACATACTATATCCATTTGAAATTATTTTTCTCTTTTGGCCTCTTATGTTTCAGTATGAAGTATCCTTTCCTCATTCTACTTAAAGCACTTTGAACTTGTAGAATTAAATTAATTTGTGTAGTTCTCTTGTATGTCAAAATATAAATAATTTGAAAACCTTAAGTTCCAAAGTGGTAGGTTCTCTTTCATCAAAATTATATGACAAAAATCCCCTTTTTAACTTAGTATTTACTTTTGAAAAGCTAAAGATTTGACAAATGTGGAATACTATTTATCACATCTAGGAAAGCATGAGTTAAAGAGTTAAAGAATTGGATTTATTTAGTAATTAATATGTGCCAGAGAGTAAATAGTGGCATTTGTTAATGGTATTGCAAGGGCTGGGAGAACTTTCTTTACCTTCAAGCCCCGGACTGTATCTTGAGTAGCAAGAAGGAATGCTAAGGCCATTCATCTCATCTTCTAATATGGTTAGCAAACTCCTAACTTTGCAGTAAGCACTGAAACCTGACTAGAGACAGGCAAGGTAGAATGATAAGCCACGTGTCCCACTACAGCTAACACTCTTGATAAGGAAATCCTTGTTCTTATACTGGAAATCAATGCAAGGGAGGCTGTTTTGTGTGAGTGGTTGACTTCTTCCCTTTTATAACTCTGGATTTTAGCATGTAGACCAGTCCATATATATTGTTGTGAAACCATCTGATTAGTTTTCTGGAAGCTAAGAAAATTCTGTATCTGATATTGCAAATCAAGTGGTAGGTTTTAAGTTACTGAGACTAAGGTGCTTCCTATTAATAAATGCAGTAAGAAACACTCTAATCGTGTCAGGGGTATAACTTGTGATGTAGTCGCAATCTGACTATAAGGTGTAACTGTAAGAAAGTGCTTTTTTCAGGTCCAGTTTTGTCATTTCAAGCCTTACGGCATTCATTTCATGTTAAGTGCAACAAAGAGTATTACCACAAAATTAGCACTCACATATTGAACATTATAAAAAGGCTTAAACACAACTTAATGATGGCATAGAACTTTATGAGACTTCTCTAAGAAAGTTAAAGGTTTCCTCCCAAAGAATTTGTTGTGGTTTTTCGCCATGGAAAAAAAAAATATTCATTACTGCTAGTTCACAGATTTTAATGCAGACAGAAGCACTGACCAGGAAAAATTACTTTAATTTCAAATATCTGTCTGAGCCATTTTGCGCCAGGTAAGTTTGCAACTCTAGCTTCTAGTACAGGATAACTAAGCTATTATTCTTCCTGCAGAAAAGAAAGTCAGTGTACTTTAACACAGGTTTTCCTGCCACATCCCAAGTGCAGTTCTTGTAAGCAGAACTGTGTCATTGCAAGAATTCTGCATATAGGGAATCAAGCAGAAATAAAGTAAGAGCATAAATCCAAACTGCTAATGCCTATAAAATAACTAAATAAAGTGTGACTTTGGCAATATACAAGAAAAAAGTAAAGACTTCAATGAAAAATAGTTTGGAACATGCAAAAATCCTGTTTTGCAAGGGAGCTATATATAAATTGGCATATAAATCATTGCATTACACATAGTATCATACATTCTTTTAATGTGCTTACCACCAACAACATATCTCTAAGGTCACTAATTACTAATTGTAGGTAAGGAGTGTTTTAAAAACTTGCTGAGACAGAGTCACTTGATAGCACTTGTAAAACACCAGATCATAAACTGTGTGTCATGCTGTTACATTCTTCTACCAGTAGAATCTGACTTAATACCATAATTAAAACTGTTAAGCAGAGAAAACTTAGTTTCAGTTCAACTAACAACCTCACTGAGTTTATCTTTCTGAAAGCTAAGAAGAGCACTTGCTACGCAGTGAACTTAAATATGTGTTCAGATATAAGATTTACTCCGGGGCATTCTGAACTGATTATCGGTTTAACACTTTATTTTTGTGAGTCTCTATGCCTGTGTGTGTGAGTATACAGCTGACAAAGTATGGTGACCTTGTAACTCGGTCCCAAAATAAACTGTAGTAAGTTGCAGTGTGAGGCACAACTGTCTTGGTCTTCAGCTGCAGTCATTCCAGACAGGGAATATGTGGGACTACATATAAAACAGCCTTAGGATTGGACTCTTTTTTAAAGGTCCTTTAGTGCTGATACAATCTGTACTAAGGTTATGATGTGACTGTTAAAAAAATCACAGGGGTCTGAAAGTGAGCTAGAAAATCTTATGTGGAAAAGAGTGTTTTTTTCACTTATTCAGTAAAGTACATATATAATTACACATTGTTCTGTTCCCTTCAGACTCTAAATTTTGCGTGTAAATAAAAGCAGGCTAGTTCTGAACTATTAGGACTGAAATAACCCCTTGCCTTTCTTGACAAAAGAATGGATGTGATACTTTGCAACCTCTGGATCCTCTGAGATATTTTGTAAGGGTTTTTCTACACCAGTCAAAACTCAGCACACTTACTGTGCATACAGAACTGCCTAAATATTTCTTACAGTCAATTCACTTATGAGAAATCCTTTGCAATATGTGTAAAACATTTAAGATCTAGCTTCTCCACTTCCCAGGTAACAATACAGGTTATATAACTTAGCACAAAAGATTTTTCATATAAAAAGGAAAAAACAAGGAACTTTAAATACAAACCAGCCCATATTTAAAGATCCATCAAAGCTGTGTCAGAAGTGACAAAAGATAGGAAAACAGAATGACAATGACATTCCGATCTTAATTCACATAATTTAAAAGTGGCAAGTTACAGCACACCTTCTCTTAAACTTCTGAGTCTCATGGATCTTGACAGACTGCTGCAAAACTGTACAAAAATAGACAGTGATTAGTTACATAAAGGGTTAAATATATGGATATATACGTCTTGCTAAAGCTTTGTAAACCAAGCTCTGCCTTACTTTTAGCTACACAAATTCACTTCAGACCAATGGGCAAGAAAGGCCAACACTGGTGAAGCTTCGATGAACACTGCTGGTAAATTGACCGGTGCAAGAACACCAGAGATTGCTTTGACTAAAAAGCTGTACTGTGCCTAATGCCAAACTCATGCAGGGCAACAGGGAACAATGAATCCTGCTGTTACTTTCAGAATTCAGGTTCTTCAGATATACTGTTTATTTTATAACTGGACTAATCCTTCTCCACTTTGTGGATTTGATAGTGATATCCACTGCGAACACCCATCAGGTTTCCAAAGATGATTGCAACTGCAGAGTCAATTGTTATGTACTGTTCCTGCAGCGCTTTCACACTTTTGGTGACAGCCACTTAAGCATTTCTAGATTTGGCAGCCATACTTCTGAATGTCAAGACTAGGTCCAGGCATATGGTGATTGTCCTCTATTTCAGAAGAGCTGGAAGTGCTCCTCTGTCTAGTGAGCAGTGCTCATGCTTAATTTTTTAAAAACATTTTTGGTGCTGGAAGATTTAGACACATAAGAAGCAGTATTTTCATATTTAGGCAGGTATTTTATAATGAAATCTTTAAACAATATTTAGAGGTCTAAATCCCTATGGAAATCTGATTATTACCTTGGTAAATATAAAAATTACAGCAGAAACTACACATGCAAGTAGGCTTGAGGCTGAGTACTGCAATATGTAACATGTTGACATTTTTGGTGGTATAAAAACAGAGTGAGAGGGACAGACATATTTTGGCCCATTTTGCCATTTTAGGCAAAATCTTTCTTCAAAAGGACTAAGAATTTGTTGTGACAAACTGCTCCAGATGCTACCGATCATAGCACTCACCATAGGGGAGCAGATTTTGGTTACAAACTCCAGATAAAGATGGAATTTCTACTGTGTACCTCTTGCAGCTGAGTCCTAGGCAGCAGCAGAAGATGGAGTTCATTACCACCTTCATCATCACTGCCACCACGACTGTTCCACTGGATCAGTCCTTGAAGGTCAGTTAAGCACAGCAAAACCTCAACGATAAAACTTGGAGGCATGTCCTATAAAGGCCTCAAGGTGGTCGGTAGCTGCAGGCCTTAGAGATCTGTAGGTAGCAAAGAGAATTTACAACCAAACCTGTAAGCATACATAATTTAGCTACCATCGTTAGGGTATTAATCGCTGAGTGCATGTTTTGAGATTATAGATTTGGTATACAGGCATCAAAAATGACACGACTAAACCACATCTATTTTGCATGCAGGTTTAAACTGCAGCTCATCAGGAATACAAACTGCTTGAAGGCAAATCTTGGCATGACAGACACAGAGAAGAAAAACACCCCAATCTATGAGCCTACCCTCATGTATGCGTCACCGCACAGCATTGTCTAGAGTGGGGCCCTGCAGAAAAATTGTTCTGGGGTCTTTTCAGGACAGAGCACTACTACGTGCAAAAACGTGGGGTTTTTTGGTGTGTGTGTGTTTTTTTTTGGTTTTTTTTTGGTTTTTTTTTTTTTTTTTTTTTTTTTTTTTTTTTTTTTTTTTTTTCTCCTCCGGGGGAATGTGTGTGGAATCAGGGGTTTACGTTCCAGCTCTTCAGTGGCAACCCTGGAGAAAGCATGAGACACTCAGGTCTGGGAAGACACTTTCTGACGCCTGCTCCCCCGCCTGCAAAACGCAGCAGCCGCGGCTGCCGTAACTTTAGCTGCTTGAGAGACGAAGCCGTAGTTCTTGTCCTTTCGTCCCCACAGGTCGTCTGCAGGTGTGTTTACTGTACGTCTCAAAACCTGCAGTATGCAGAAGGCACAGCCGCCCTGTGAGGCCGGGACAAAACGCCCCGTCGAACACAAACGTGACATTACAATGGAGCATTTAACTACCAGGTCTTGAAGCGTTCCTCTTGAGAGCGGAGAACAGCCTGTCCCTGTCACCGCTTCCTCGAGTAAAGGCGGAGTTCCTTCAGTAACGCGGAAAAAAAAAAAAAAAGAAACAAAAGAAAAAAAAAAAAGAAAAAAAAAAGGCAACAAAACTTAAATCACGTCGCATTCAGCGACTGTAGCAGGGCACTGCTCGGCAGCGGCAGCGGGAAGCGGGGGAGCCGTCGGGCGGCCCGGGCTGCCCCGGCGATACCGCCTCGGCGCCTCCCGGGGCAAGCGCGTGAGCTCGGGCGCCGGGAAAGGCGCCCGGCCAGGGCACGACGCAGCTTGCGGAGTCGAGGGCAGGCGGAAGCGCCCCGCCCTCGAGGCAGGCAGCGCAGGGGCAATTCCCCCGCCCGTCCGGCCTCCGACCCACGAGGGCACCGGCGACGCCGCAGCCTCCTTTTTAAGGCGACGTTGCCCCTCATTAGCGCCCGTCTCCGGCAGTGCCCGCGGGCGGGGCGCGAGGCGGAGCCCCTTGCCGCCCCCTGCTCCCCCCGTGCCACCGCCTCGCGCGGAGGAGGAGGAGGAGGAGGAGGCGGCGGCGGCAGCAGCGGCGGCGGCGACAGCCGACACCGGCCCCACGTTACTTTGATTGACGGCTGAACAAATGTTTCCCCTGTTCGAACGCCGGCGCCGCGGAACGCCGGCGATCTGCGGGCCCCGCCTCGGGCGGCGGACGAGCGGGGGCGGGGAGGCAGCGGAGAGCCTCCTGATTGGTTGTGGACCCGGGGCGCATCAGTACCCCACGTGGGGAAGAGTCCGGGGCCGCCCCTATGCCCGGGCCTGCGCGCCCATTTGTCAGCGGCGAAGTGATGGGCATTAGTGCCGGGCGGCGATTAATGGCAGCCCACCGCCCATTGGTCGCCGCCACCGCCCTTCATGGGCGGGGCGCAGGGGGAGCGGCTGACGGCATCGCGATGCTTGATGGGAGAAGTAGTCCACCGAGGGGCCACATGCGGGCAGTCTCCACGTCGGGAGGACTGTGACTCCCAGGGTGCCTTGCGGTGGCGGTCTTCCGGCTGCTGTGAATATGTATCAGAATGTTAATGACGAGCCGGTGCTAAATTTGGTCAAAGGAGTCACTTCGGCAGAGCGTGCTGTGGGAGCGGCGGCCGGGCTGGATCGGGCTGGGCAGGACACGGCTGGGCTGGGCCGGACCGCGCTGCGTTGACGAGCCGAGCACGGGGCTGCGCTCCGCGCGTCGCCGCCGCCACCACCGCCACTTCCCGGAGTTTTGAAAGGCGCGGAGGGAAAAAGAGAAAAAAAAAAAAAAAAGACATAAATAAAGCTGCCCGGACCGTACCGTATTTTTTAATCTTTCTCGCTCTTTTAATTTTTTTTAAATTAAAAAAAAAGGCGGTCGAGCAGCACTAGCGGGGGAGATGCGGGGCGGGCGGTAGCAGCGAGGACCGGACCGCCGCACAAAAGGGCACCGCACCGCACGCACCCCCGCCGCGGCAGCGGAGCAGCCGCCCGACCGCCGCAGCCACCGTCCCCGCCGGGGCTCCGCGCCCTGCTCCGCCCGGCGCCAGGAGAGCCGCCGGCAGCAGCAGTAAAAGTTTTCAGGAGGGGACGAAAACTGCCGGCGNCCGCCGCCGCGCCTGCAGCCCTGATCCCCGCCGCTCCGGCCGCCAGCGCCCCCCGAAGCGGTGTGGATGATCCGCGACCTGAGCAAGATGTACCCGCAGACCCGGCACCCGGTGAGTGGCGGCGGCGGCTCCGCGGGCAGCGCTCCGGCGCGGGCACCGCGGAGTTGTAGCCATTTTCTTATTGTTGTCCGCCGCGCCGCCGCCGCCTCCCCAGGTCGGGGTTGGCTTGTTTGAGTTGCCCTCGCCCGGTGTGCGGCGGTCCCGGCGCCAGCCTCGCGTCCCACGGCTGCGGCCGGTGCGGAGGGTCCGAGCAGGCGACACCTCTTCCAGCGGCCGTCCCGCACCGCCGGCGGACACGTCGGGGCAGCCTCTCGGGGCGCTTGCGGCATCGCTCCTCCGCCCGCGGACGAGCGGGGACCTGGGGAGCTGCGCCTCGGCGGAGCCCGGGTGCGGGGGCCACGGCGCCGGGCGGGAGGTGGTGACCGGGTGAAAGCGGGCGATTAAAAGACCTGCTGTTCTTGCTTGCAGGCTCCTCACCAGCCAGCTCAGCCCTTTAAATTCACCATTTCAGAATCCTGCGATCGGATTAAGGAGGAGTTTCAGTTTTTGCAGGCTCAATACCACAGGTAAAACTGCCTACTTTCCTCGAGCCCTGCGCGGTCTTTCCGCTGCTCTTTTCAGTACCGCGCCCGGAGGGCCGGCGGGGCGGAGGCTCGGGACCCCTGGCGGAACCCGGGAGCGGGGCGGACCCACCCCAGACAGGCGCTCCTCGCCCGTTTCTCCACATCCCGCTCCGCTCCCCGCCTTGGGGGTGAGGGGCTCCCGTGGGCCCCGAGCGGAGCAGTGCGAGCGGATTTTCTTGGCTTCCCCGTGTTCCGTTTAGGGTTGTCGATTTTTTTTTAATTTTCTTTGGTTTCTTTTTGTCTTTTTGTTTACTTTTGGGCGCAGAGTGGGGGAGGGCGGGTGTTGATAGAAAAATACGTGTCTGGTTGGGCTTGTCCTCTGCTTTTCTTCGAAATGCCGCTCAGGACAGGCATCTTGTCGTGGCTCGGCCCCCTCGCGCCTTTCATTGACATGTCAAGTGCTGATAACCTGGAAGTGAGGCGGCGAGCTATTTCATTATCCTTAGGTGGAACAGCGCTGTGTTCTCAAAGTGACAAGTGACTTCTGGCAGAATTGTTCAGCGGGCTTCTGAAAACAAAATATACACTGGAGGTGTTAGTATTTACCACAATGTTCATTAAAATATGCGCAGTATTTTACTTCGAGTTCTGTCATCAGTAACAGGAAAGAGCAAAAATTCTAATCCACAAGTTTTTCTTCTTGAAGGAGTAATGTGCATTTGATTCTTCAGTGGGTCGAGTAGAAGAAAGAGGTGTTTCTAAAACACCTAAATAAAAACTCTGAAACCCAAATTACATTTTTGGTAGTAACTTCTCAATCTTGACTGTTAAAGATAAGAACCCCTGTGTGCTTCTTCTGTGAACCAGTGTCGCTGCTTAGTTTTTTTTTTCAGAAAAATAATTTTCTGTGTATACCACATGTATGTATGCAGTATAAAATTTTAGGAGATGAGGATGTTGCATAGTATCCGCTGAAAATGGAAAAGTGCCAACCCTCATCCTAAACTCCCAAGCAAGAGCTGGAATACACATTTATATTTGGGTAGTGGAGAAATGTTTGAAAAGGGGAGAAGCCGGTGCTCAGGAGAATATCACTTTAGTGTTATGAGGTATCCATGCTTTTTCCTTTTTGTCTCTTGAACAGTTTAAAGCTAGAATGTGAAAAACTGGCCAGTGAGAAGACAGAGATGCAGCGACATTATGTCATGGTAAGCAAGCTGCATAACAAATTCAAAATGTATATTAGCCTGGTATACTCAGACTGACATACATTAGGATTGCTGGAGGCGAACAGGAAGATTGTAGTAGCACTGCTGTTGTTGAGGTTGCATCAGTACTTTCATTAAAATCAGTAGTTTCTGGGGTCTTTTAACTTGTTTGCAACTGTCAGTATCTGCGTGAAACTGGCTTTTTAACCTTTTAAGCAATTGACGCTAGCAAATCATTTAGCCCTTTCAAGCTGTGTGCAACTTCTGTAGCGTACCTGGAGATGATGTTTTCACTTTTTTTCACTTTTGCTGACTTGTCCCAATGGTCATATCTCTGTAAAATGGTTTGGGATAGTATTTTTTCTATGATGGGAGTAAGGCAAAATTGTACATATGCGCATGCTAATCCAAAGCCTACTTCCTAGAAGAATTGGTGCTCTTCGGCAGCTGAATCATTATTTCATTAAATTGAGAATGTTAGGGATCTCAGCTGTGAAAGGGATTTCCTCAGTTGTTGTGGTCTGCCTGGTTAAATAACGTGCATAGAAAGACATCTCTAAATAGATAATTGTGAGATGGATCATGATAACTCTAGAGGAGCTCTTGCTATCTCTTCTCTTGTACTCTCTGAAGGATTAGCTGTTTTCCATATGCACATGACAAGTAATACTCTTGTATACACAGAAAGAGTAAATAACCTTGAAAAAAATCTTAAGCAAGAGCACAAGCAAATTGTAAGGCTTGCAGTTGTCATTTTAATGCCTGATATGCCTAAGTCTGGGAGATTGGTATTAACATTACACACTGAGCACAGTTCCCTGCAGTACTTGCGCACAGCAGGATGTGCTTAGATTGGTGTGTCTGTTCTGGCCCTGAATTTCTGTGCTCTTTCTCTCTTTTTTTTTTTTTTAATTCTTGCAATTTAATTACAGTTTTTTTTTTTTTGTGTTCTTTTTTTAAATTTAAAATATTGAATAATCGGTCTGTTAGATGTTGCTGATTTATATGTTTTTATGCTTGAAGCACTTTGGGTGTTTTTTGGCATGTTTTAGGCATGCTAGTGAATAGAATCTTGATCATTTTCTGCTTCTAATCCTTGACTCTGCTTGTGATTATTTTTCATTACTTTTTGTTGTCTGTTTTTGCCATGCTTTACAGCTGTTCTTTGTAAATGTGACATGAAACAGTGTAGATAAAGCAGAAAAAATAGTTTATTCTGAAATGTGCTCTTTGCAATTCCAGGAACTATTCAAAGCAAATAAATGTGTGTAGGTCTGTGTCTTTGTACAGATGATGTGTCAGTCAAAGTGAATTTCAAAATAGTTTTCACAATTGCAAGGTCTAATAGAGTAATTTTCTTTTTTCTTAGTATTACGAGATGTCCTATGGGCTGAATATAGAGATGCATAAACAGGTAGGTAGATAATTTGTTTTGTTGTAAGAATGGTCTTATAATTTCTCCCATCAATCTTAAAACAGATGTGTATTCTGTGTGACTTGCCTTAATTGCATGCTTGAGTGCATCAGAAATTTTTTTTCTTCACCTGGCCCTGAATCTTCTGTCTCATGTTTGTTATACAGACTCTTTGTAGGTTACTGCCTTTTCTGCCATTTGTGCATTATTTGCTTGACTTTCCACATGTTATTTTCGCACATGGAGGCACTCCTATACTTCACAGGGAGGGTGAATGAGTATGGATGAGTTTGTGGGTTGTACCTTCCTTTCTGTCTGGTCTCAGACCTTCATGGTTTACTCTTTGGGATACTAGCTGCATCATGAATCTGTATTAGGAAATGGCACATGTGGAAAAAAATGGGGTTTTTTGTTAACCTGGGCTGATTTAAACTGGAGCTACAAATGCAGTTGATGTTGCAGCCTTGTTGGTGTTTCTCTCAGGCTGCTTACTTGGACTTCTGTCCAGAACCAGTTTGTTAGCATCTCAGACACAAAGGAGTAAATGAGCTTTCTGTGATGGTGTAAACATAGAATCATAAAATGATTTGGGTTGGAGGGGACCTTAAGTGTCGTCTGGTTCCACCCCACCCAGCCATGAGCAGGGAATCTTCCACTGGATCAGGTTACTCAAAGCCTTATCCAGCCTGGCCTTGAGCTTTGCCAGGGATGGGGCATCCTCAGCCTCCCTGTTCCAGTGCCTCACCATCCTCACAGTAAAGAATTTATCATAATATCTTAACTAAACCTCCCGTGTTTCCAGTTTAAGGCCATTTCCCTTTGTCCTGTCACTACATGCTCTTGTCAAAGGCCCTTTACAGCTCTCTTGTAGTCCCCCTCTAGATACTGGAGGTCTGCTATTGGTTCTGTGCCTTGAACTCTAGTACTTCGGCCAAGATTAGCAAGAGATTAGTCAACCAGAGCATGCCCGTGTAAATTAGAGTTTCTTATTTGATGATGGGTATTTTTTAACCTTCTCTAGAGGAGAATGAATTAAACATCTGACCTCTTTTCCACTGAGGGAACTTCTTATGTAGTCAAGTTTAGTACTGACAACTCATTTTGGCAATTGGTTGAGCAATTTGCCAGTGTTGCTGGGGAGTGTAAACTGCAGAAATAAAGAAATTATTGGATGGGAGAAGAAAGATTGCCTGAAAATTGGTTTGTATGCACTTCTGTTCAAAGTTAGGAATTTGGAACTTCTCTGGGTTTGGAAATAGGATTTCTTTATGTTGTTGAGAGGAGTCATAGAACTCAGATGCTTTTTTGTGTTATTTATTATATTTTGTATTCCATTAGCATCTCAATGCCACAGAACTGATTAGGGCCGTTTTTGTTAGGTGGCATACATACAAAGATGCTGGGATTTCCTGCCTCAAAGCATTTTGCATCTACAGCTCTAATCTTATGGAACCTTGTACATACAAGTTATTTTGCAGACAAACGTAGATCTTTTGAATTCTCCTATGGGCCCTTCTCACAGGTACCATAAGGCTCAACAAATGCATTTAACAAATGGCTGACAGGAAAAGGCAGTGATTGCAGCAGATCAGATTGTGGGCACATGCTAATTCTCTGGACCTGATCCTTGTAGTGTGTGCTGGTGGAAAGATTGGTCACTGAATCTTAAGAGGTGTTGGGTCTGTTCTCAAATGAATATCCAGATTGTTTCAGGTCCCATTAGAGTAAAACAAAAAACAAAATAAACCAAAACAAACCCTCAATCAGTAAAGCTGTAGATACGGAAACAATTCACAAAGACCAGAGTCTATACAGGCCACCGACGTAGCAAATTCTTACAGATGTTTGAAAGCAAGCATTGCAGTCAAACTTGTTTATATTTCTAGATACCCCATTTTTACAGCAGTGCTTTAGACTTGTATTGACTGCACAGAATTCTTTGCAACAAAATCAGCTTGCAAGTGTAGTGTGTAATGAAATTGTATTAAGCAAGGGAAAAAGACTTTTAATTTCTAAATGCTTTACTTCAGAAATTTTATACATTTATGGTGATGGAGTCATCAGTGATACTTTGCAGAAATTAAATACTTAGTGACAACTAAGTGTTGGGATTACAAAGGACGGGGTTTTAATTGAACACCTTTTTCCATCACCATTCAGTCTGTTCAAGTTTTAAGTATTGTGCTCTCATGCAAAACACTTAAATATTTTGTCAGACAATGAATCAAATTAGTTGCGGCTAAGAAACTCGTTCACTCACATTCTTAAATCTGATATCAATTTCCTGTCTTTCATATCTCCGTTTCTATTGACACAGTGTTGTATTTTTCCTTTCCCGTCTTGCTTCAGCAAATGCAAAATACTACTATTTTCTATTATGATCACAGTATTACGGTCCAGTTTGGTATTTGTATAGAAGGCATTGATTGCTTCATTTGATGTGTGCAAAGCTTTTTTAGTCTACCACCTTAAATTCCCTTTTCCTCCTCTCCCATCTTTGAATTTCACTCGGCTGAAATTGAGCGATTCACCCTTTTTTATTTTCCTTCTCCCTTGCCCCCCCCCAGCTTTCTAAATTCAATCATATAAAAAATCCTGAGGGCAGTTTATCACATTATGAAATACAGACAGCCCTGCAAACCACCTACTTATTATATTTTCTTTCTTTTTTTCACTTTAGCACAGAGGCATATCTGTCTTTATTTGTTTTTCTGGGCAGACAGCCTTGGTTCCTCTCAGGTTCTTTTCCAGATGTACTCAATGGATGCCCTTGTAATGGAAAGCAGGCAATAATGCGGTGAAGTTGCCCTTCGGCGTAATTGGGCCTAGTTCTCAAGATCAGGTTAGGCTTATTCACTTATTAGATTTGCGTCTCAAAGGGTTCAAGAGCAGGACTCCCTAGAGTCCTTGGAAGTACCCTAGTAATTGGTGGCCCTGATATTTGAAACCTTTGTGTATTTTTCTGTTAAAGCTTCTGTTCTTCTTGGCTGCTTCCAGCCACAGAGTATTTATTTTTAGAGAATTTTTTCACTGGAACAGAAAATGATGTGTGATAGAGTCATGACTCTGTGACTTAGCAAATTGATAAAAGGATAAACGTGCAGAAAGCAGCAGTAGTGAGTGTGCCTGTGTGGCTGGGGGCAGAGAGGGGGGAAGAGCATCTCTTTTCCCACCCCTTGTGTGATGCTCATCATCAGTCATCCTGTGTTGATTTTGATAGAACACTATTAAAGTGAAACCTATGGGGAATTTGTCATTCTGAAAGGAAAGCTAATGTAATTAGTACCAATTAAAGTACATTTAGTAAATTGGATTTAATCTTAATTAAGCCTGCATAATGTTGCCAATTTTTAACAATTATGTTTGAGAACATAATTAATTTAAATTTTGGTAACTGAGTAAATAGCATTAGACTGGTAGAATTAGTCATTTGTATTTTTTTAAAAGACAAGTGTAGGGTATGTTGTCACATGTGATGTTATAGCCTAATATACTAAGCTGATTTTTGATATTCTGTATTAGGATCAATGCAGCTTTAAAATTGACATGTTGTGGAAAAAAAAAAGATACTGGATTAGGAATTTTGGGTTGCAGAATAAGCAGATATGTCCCTACAATTTTAAATTTTAATATTAGCATAACACTTGAGTGTGGTCTAAAGATGCCCATTTCTTACTAAGTTGCTTTTTAAAACGTCGTTAAGAGGCTTGGTTGATAGTTTATGAATGGTTAATTCACTTGTCTGTGTTTGTAACATACTGTTGTTACTTGGAGGTGGTCATTTGGTTTAATTTCTGAAATTAGACTATTTTAATGTTATGGTAAACAGTTTATTTAAATTGCTGTAATCAAACATGCTTGCTGAATGTTTAATTGAGAATTGTAATTATTGCTTAAAACAAGTGTCTGTATTTGGCTATAGACAAGAGATATTTGTGAATGGGACTGATGGAAAGTATAAATAGGATACGGCATTCACTTTTTATTTTTTGTTTCTTTGGAGGTGTCAATACATAAATTCTTTTTCGCACTTTTTGCCTAGACCGTTATCTTTAAACTAATTCATGTGCTAGAATGTTGAATTTCAACATTTTTGGAAGAAAAATTTAGGTCTTTTAAGAAGTTGGGTATTAAAAAATAAATGAAATGGCTTTTTAAGATCACAGGAAAAAAAAAATCAGTCCAATCCATGTAAATTTTATTACAAGACTTGGGCAGCAACCATTTGAGTGCTGCTAAAATATTAATTGGATAGAAATGAAAGGGTTCTGCTAGCTGATAGGATATCATAATCATAGCTGCAGTAGTCGATGGTAAATGATGATAAATGGCATTAGGAACCTTTTAGCAAGCTGTAATAACTACGAGGAGGGAAGCAGTATGGATTTGCATTATATCTGATACCCTCTAGTACCAAGTGGATTGCCAATACTGCTTGTTTAGCATTTTCTAAGGGCAATAGGATATTGATTTCTGTCTTACAAGGAATAGCTCTATTTTCACCATTGAAAAGTATTGCAGGTTGTTAAGAAGAAATTGACTTGAAGAGGCCTGACTGCTGCCCATCATGGAGCAAATAAAGCAAAGCTGCCGAAGCATGGTGGAACAGTGAGATGGGGCCCTCAGCAATTTGTTGCTATTAATTTACCATGCTCGACAGCAAATCAATTGGCATCTACTTCATCTGCTGGAGAAAATGCTGTCCAGGGCAGATAAAAGGCCCTGTGTGGTACAGGGAATAGACTGGATTGGCCAAACGGAGGCTGCAGTTAATGTGTAAATAAGTGAAATCAAGGCCACTGTTGCCGAGAAAGCTGTTTTTAATTAGGTTAGGGCTTTATAGTGAGCTATTTAAGAAAGTAGTATGGAGAGTAAGGGGAGATTTATTGCTGACTGAGTTAATGTATGGGCTCTATGACGTCCCAGCCTTTACTCTGCTTGCTTCTTAAGACTTAGTAAATTATTTTCCTATGGGGCTAAAGATGGGAATGAATTTGTTTAATTTAGGGCAGAATTTTGACTGTTTTTCATCTGCATGGTGATAAAACACATACATCACAGAGGAGCGTTTTTTATATGCTCTGCCTGTGCAACAGGAAAATACACTCTTCTTTTTCCTCTTTATTTTTTGGCGACAACCTGGGCTTGGCATGAATGCATGTGCGTGCATATGTGGACTTTTTTCCAACACATTCAGTAGCTGAGTGTATCTTGTCTTGCATTTGAAAAATAGCTGGAAAGCCAACTAAAATTATACTGGCTGAATTTGTTCTCTATTGTAAACAGTAGGAAAGATTTAATAGAGATACAGGCAGTGGGTAGTCAGAACTAAACGGAAAAACTTCAAAATAAGAGAGATTAGAAGTGAAATTTTGAAGAAAGCAGCTCACACAGTACTGTTAAGGAGGAAGAGAAAAACAAGTGGCATTTTGATTAAAGTCACAAAATGTAAAAAATAGGCTGTCAAATCAGTTTGACAACTGAGGCTTGTTTGTCCCAGTTTTAGGTTATTTAGCCTCTGAAGCCAGCAGAAAAGCTTAGAAGCTTATGAAAAGTTAGAAAACCTGTTATTCTGGAGTTAAACCAGAAACCTTTTACTTGGTAATAAAGGTTCTGTGCTTTCTTTTCCTCACAGCTGTTAGGCAGCTGTTCTGTGGAGAGGTCGTGGTAATTACTGGGAAGTTTGTTGTTGCTGCTATTCCATGAGTTACTGTTGAAATAACCTTTCCCCTTGCAACTGCAGAATAGCATATGTGACGACAAGAACTTCCATATCATCCAGGTTTCACTGTTCATGAGCAAAGTGTCGTTTTCTCCCACTTGTTTAGGCAAATTCAGACAGATGCTTAAGACACAGGAAGCAGTGCAAAACATGCTGAGCAAATGTTTAAATTAAGACATATGCTCTGTTTTGACTGGCAAAAGGCTGTGCTCTACAGTGCTTAAACATAAAAGCATTTTTCTGTCTTTGAAATATACTAATTGCTATGATGCTGCCTCACTGACGGTATTATTTTATAGGCTGACTTGTAATTACAGAAGAGGTCAGTGGTAACCCTATGATTATAGACACCTAACAGTTTCCCTTATAAAAATCCTTGCATTTTTAGGGTTTTTTTTTTGTTTTTTTTTGTTTTGTTTTGTTTTTTTTTTTTTAAATGAAAGGAACTTGCGGTAAGGGAGAGTGTTCCAGTGAGAACCCCCAGCCCCTTTGGAGGGGGGTTCCCTCTGCACTAGAGGTGAGGGAAGGCGGAGGGAGGGAGAAAGGTGATGTACACCTTCACAGTGAGAAGCTCGCCTCCTGCCTGGCACCACTGCTCTTTGGGTTGTCCAGTATGGCTGGAAATACGACACAGGCGTAAGGCTCCTTCTGAACAGTCAGGACTTACTATCCACCAAGAGAGACAAACTGCATCACCATTTTGTATATAGCTTTTGCACCATTTTGTGCAGTGAGATTTGCCATCCTTCTAGGGGCAAAAAAGAATCGCTGAGGTCATTCAGCACTGGAGAAAAGCATTAGTTAGCAGATAGGTTTCAGAGTGAAGTATTGCTTTGCTGGGATGCCCAGGCTTTACAGCATTTGTGTAATTTGATCCTGCCCTATTGTGTATGTGCATTGTGGTGCAGGTTTTAGTTATACACTCGCTGATCACATTACCAGTTTTCCTAGAGGAGCTCTTCAGTTGTGCAAAATAGACATTAAGAAAGTAGAATTAAGACTGCAGAGCTGATTGTAAAGCTCGTTTAAAAGTGTTTGGCTGCTTGTCTCAGTTAAGGAAATAACTTCAAACATAAGGATTCAGGCATGTGACATAATTGCCATTGTAAGTAAGCTCCTTAAGATTCTTATTTTGATTTATGTTGCAAAATGTGAAGGGGGTGCTTACACCGGTCAATCACATTGAATATCGTAGACTTGGTGCATTAAAACTGGTGAAAAAATTTTAACATCGAGGCTGTCAAACAGAGAATTCAGTCTTGCTTTTTTTTCTCTTTCTTTTATGGATAATTGTAGTGTACTGTTTATGGATGTAATAGGGAATTGGGCTTATCAAAAATGTGGGTCAGTTTGTGAACAGTGCAATTATAATTGTTAAAAAAGTTACCTTTGTGGTCTGCAGATTGTGTACATCTTGTCACTGACTTTCAGAAAACCCGTGTAGCCATAAGGTGCAGTGGGAGCACAACACAGATGATAATGTGAAACATGGGCTATGTAAACTGGTACTTGATAACCTGCATTAACTAGCAGGTGACAAAACCTATCTACAGTCAAGAAATGCTGTTCTGTGTCAGAAATTGAATGTTCAAGTTAAAAATTAATCTTTATTTTAAAATGCAAAAATATGAATGGGTTTTAAGAATACGTATTTGTCTTTCTGTTTATCTGTATTCTTATAGGTTTTGTCTTGGTTCAAGGTAATAGTTTCACAGTTCCAGTGGTACCTAGTGGATGTCTCTGCCTCTGTTGGCAGAGGGAGTGGAACTATATGAACTTTAAGGTCTCTTCTAACTCAATCTATTCTGTGATTCTTCTTCAAGTACTTCTTCTCTGATTTTTTCCCCTGAAAACTTGTTTGTCTTAGTGGTGACACAAACTCTGTAGTTCAGTGTAGCAGAAATGATGTTGGTGTAATGTCAACAGCAGCTGTCCATATTTCTTTTGTTTAAATAATGGTTTTTAAATATAAGTGAAATATGTCATAAATTGTGAATAGAACTCTACATAGTGATTTCTTGCCTGTATGGATAGGATTTAGACATAAAAATTGTCTTTCTTAGCCCAGGACAGGTACATAACATAATGCTCTGGTGTTGAACACTGTGGTGTTATGGCTAAGACACTTAAATGTGCAAATGTCAGGCAAGTCAAAGTTATAGTCCCCATAGTAAACTTGAATTGGTCTCTTTATGGTTATGTAGTTGTATGGTATGCTGTGTTGCCAGCCCCAAATGTTAAATCATACCAGCCACTGGAATATCATGAGATTGGCTGTAAATTAATCATGAGATAAAATAAGTTTAGAGTTCTTTTTACTTCCATTCTAATTTTAAGCTGCCAAACCATTGATGTCTCATGCTTCTTAGATTTCTCTCTTCTTTCTTCCATAATTGTTGTTTTTGTTTTTTTTGTTTTTTTTTTTTTTAACAAGTAAGGAGTAAAACATACCAAGATTCGGGATAAAGCCAATGGAGCTGAGTATGAGATACACCTGACAATTTTTTGTCATAATTTCCTGTTCTCAGAAAATGTGTGAGGTATACTCTTCTAAGGAAAAATAGTAGCAAACTGAAAATATACAAAGAATCTTTCTGGAACTGCTTGTTAAGTTCTTGTGTCATAAGGTGGCAGAGATACGGTGGTGACAGTTCTTCGTGTGTTAGAAGGAAGCAGAGAACACAGTTTTGAGTGGCGATCTTCTAAGTTGGCCTCTTTTTTGGTCTATTTAAATAGCTTCTCTGCAGAATCTTACACAGCCAGAGGTTTTTGACATTTGCTGCATGAGATTCAAATTCTTCAAAGGAGAAAAGAGTTTCACTGTTATGTTTGGGATGTGAAACATTGGCAGTGAGAACGCGTGCTTTTCTTTTTTCTTGTGTTTGCTTAAAAAACCTTGGCGGAACACCTCAGAATTGAGCAGAAGTAAAAGTTTGTCCCCTTCATGTTATAAAGAATCTTCATAACACTAGGCCCTGCTGCTTGTTTTACATTTTATGTATATAATACATTTTATGTATTACATACTGTGTGCATGTTCAGTATGATTACTGAGAGCATTTAATTTTTAAAAATGCTGCTCTTTCCTCCACCTAAAGTATAGTAAACCTCTTTTATGATACTCTGTCTGTGGGCCTGATATTTCTG
>WAAE01013388.1:8939-41813 GCA_013400495.1 Nicator chloris
GCCGCGCCGCCGGCCCCGCCGCCTTTGCTGGAGCCCCGGGGTGCCCCCCGGGAACGCCTCGCCGAACCCCCCGCCGCCTCCTCAGGGGGCGCATTTACCTCAGGGCTTTCTCTTCCCTGCGCCTCAGGGCCGGCAGAACGAGACGGCGGTGGAAGCGGCCAAGGCATCAGCCGCTGACGGACGATCCCACCCCCACCCCCCAGCTCCAGCCTCGCGTTTCTGGTGTCTCGGTGTGACACATGCGAGGTGCTTCCCGGTCTGTCGGTGCCCCATCGCTCCCGCTGACGAGCGCAGTGCTCTCGAGGCCGAAGGAGGGGGGGCGGGGAAGCAATGCAGACTTGGCTGTAATGGTGTCACTTTTATTCCACCCCCCCCCACCCCGGGTTAGTTAAAACCCAAAAAAGGCACTACGCTTTAACGCCCCCCCAAGTGCACCGTCAAGTATGATTTGTGTGGCTACAGTGCTTTCACCCTCTTACTTCCCTCAAGTAACTCACCCTGTTTGTGGGCTTGTTCGGGGTTGTTTTCGTCCTTTAAAAATCCCCAAGAACCTTAGTTATCTCAACTCCCAAAACTCTTTAACACTCCCGTTTGCAGAAAAAAAAATCCCCTCTAAGTGCTATAGACACACCACGCAACCGTACTTACGGTCTGTATTGGCTCGAGTTGACCTTTTCCTTCTAACTGCATTGAGTGTGTTTTTGTTGCAGCCGCTTTTTATTTTAGGAAAAAAAAATCTAATGTCTTCAACAGATTTATTGTGTTTGGAGGAAGAGAGCACCAGATATCATGAACCTTCCTTTCTTTCTAGAAACAAAATTAAAACAACGACCAAAAAAAAAAAAAAAGGAAACAACAAAAAAAAAGAAAAACTGGGCAGAGAAGGCAAACCCGGCATGTGTGTCTGTCCCCTCACAGGCTGACACACAGACAGAGGGGACAGGGGCGCTGCCCCCACGGCAGCGGCCGAGGCGGGGGAGTGGGAGCCTCGCTCCGCGCGGTACCTGAGAGGGACTTTTCTTTGTTCGCGATGCCCTTTCCCTGCCGACCAATCAGCACCCAGCTTTTATGAAACCGGGCCCTGCGATTGGCCCGCCGCTCCTCTTGCCTGCCGGCGAGGGCGAGAGACACAAACACGCACCCGGCTCGCACCCCCGGCACCCGCTCGCACTCGCGCCTTGTACCCCGCACACACGCCCGGTACCCTCACACCCGCACGCACTGTACCCCCGCACACACGCCCGGTACCCTCACACCCCCCACACACACATTGTACATTCACACGTCCTGCACTCACACGCACACTACGCACAAGCACGCAGCCCCTCGCTCTGCAGCCCGCAGCCGACACCGAGCCTCCTTGCTGCAGCCAGATACAAATCGTGTTTCCCATTTCAATTAGCCTACAGAACGTTTAAGGCTTAGGGAGAGGAAAAGAAATGGGGGGGAGGGGGGAAGAGAGGGGGAGGAGGGGAAAAAAAAATAGAAAACCAAGGTGGAGTGTAGCTCTGCCAAGACTCACACGTCGGGAGGAAGACTCCCTCATTTCGTTTTAATTTAATTTCAGGGCAGTTTTCGAAGCCATGATGAATGATTTTTCTGTGCTGGTTTCAAAGAGGCAATTTAGAATCTCAGTCATAATTTTTAAATGCCCCCTTATTCAAAATTATAACAGCTTGAAGCCAGCGAGATTGGGTTGCTGATACACATGTTCGATTATTTTCTTGCTTACTGGAGGAGAAAAGCAAACAGTTTCTGGAGGAAGGGGCTGAGGGGAGGTTCAGGGCAGGGCAGAACCCCCACCTCTGCTTGGGGGTCACCGAGGCACTGCAGCACTCTCGGATCAGCCCTCTTTCTTGCATTCACTTTTTCAGCTCCTCATGTATTTTATTACATGTTCATTTTTACAATATGGCTTAAGTTAGACAGGTCGGGTTTTATTCTTTCTTCTTTTTTTTTTTTTCTTCTTCCTCTTTTTCGGAAGGAAGGGGAGCAGAAAATAACCCTTTTGTTTCCAGACTGCTGATTTACTGCCGCACGCACTGAAGTGTGAATGCCAGCGACCCTATAACTACCACGTGAACATCCTTTCACAGGAATTAGTAACACAAATCTTCCCTATCGGGCTTTGTGTAGCTCGAAAATATCCCCCTTAATCATTCCTTTTGTTTACGTTGGGAGCCATTATGCTACACCACTGCGTTAAATTGCGTTTAACCCTTCGCGGACGGCGAGAGTGGGATGGGGTCGGCGGGATGGGGGCGGCGGCGGCCGCCGCCCGGGGACACAGAGGTCTCGGGAGGTGGGGGGCACTGCCTCTGGCCCCGCAGACACTCTGCTCCTTTTAATACCCTTAAGCACGATCTGCCCTTTTTTCTTTTCTTATTTTTCTTTTTTTTTTTTTCCCCATTTTTCCTCTCTTTGACTTTCCCCCCCCCCTTCCTTTTCCCCTTGATCTCGCTGGGACTGATCTCCCTGTGAAAATCGATACGGGATGTTTTTCTTGCCAAACGTATGCATCGCCCAAGTCAAAATTTCCGGCAAGAAGTCAAAGCGTGGCATTTACGATGTCCTGCACACCCATGACAGGGTGACAAAATACCTCTTTGGATTTCGTCCAGCTGAGCAAATCACGCACGTCAGCGTCCCTGCGTTGCAGGCTTCCCATCAAAGGAGCGATTAGTGAAGAGGTACCGGAGAAGCAAACCCCCCTCAGACCTGGCTTTGCTGCGGGGGCTTTGCGGAAGGTGAAACAAGACTACTGGGGGTAAAAACCAGTGGCGTGGCACCCGACCGCGCTGTGGCCGCCAGGTCACCGTGACCAGGAGCCCCGGGAGAAAAGGCTGCCCTCCAGGTCCTGTGAGCCTCTGACGCCGCGGGCATTGGGGTCACCAAGTTACGCTACCTTGGGAGGCCTTGAGGCTGCCTGGTCTGAGACTGCTCCGTTTCTCCTGTGTTAAAATACTTCCCCTTCAGGGGCTGATAATGAAGGGTTTATTAGCAGGGATATGTTCATTGTCAAGGAGGCCCTTGATTACATTAAATGTTTAAGCCATTACAAGGGGGGGCGGGGAAGGAAGTTAAAAAAAAAAAAAAAAGCCATGGCATGTGTGTAGCACAAACAAGAAATACTGAGGTGTGAACAGTGAACACATCCTTGCCCTCCCACCCGGGTGTTGGGACAATCGCAAGGAGGGCTTGCAAGCGGCCACTTCCCAGCCCGTGAGGCAGCGGAGACGGCTGCAGACACTGACACGCAACGAGGGGACACTTGCGCTCAGCATTTGCAATTCGTGGAGGAATAGGCATGCATAATGTTACAAGGTACCGAAAATCACAGTTCCCCCGGGGTAGCTCTTGAGTGATGTCGCTCACTGGTTAGCAAAATTTTAAGATCAGCAACACCAAGCTTTTGGTCTACTTAGTCGTGGATCACTATTCCTGTTTCCTTACAGTGTGTATTTTTCAGATTTAGGTAATGGCCCTGATTTTTTCAGTATCGACCTCTGTTTAGACACGTTTCACTTTGGGCTGCTTCTCGTCTGCAAAATTACAGTCATTTTCACATTATTATACAGTGAGTAGGAGACGGTTTGTATTTAGCGTTGGGTGGGGGAAGGGGTATTATGGGAAGTGATCTGCCACGGTCAGCACATAATTTCAGCCCAAAGAAAATTGCTTCTGAATAGATGGTCTGTTAACTAGCCAAGGAACAGTCACTGGGAGCGATTACAAAAATGCTTCTGCTTTATCTGCCTTACACCATCATTTTAATTTTTGAAAGCAACAGCCAGTGGAAGAGCCATTTCTCCAACCACAGAGGCCAACTGATGGGTAAAGTAAACTTAAAAACCCCGTTAGATCACAAATTTTGGAGAGGAGCCTCCCCTCTCGCGCCATTCTGCCCTGGCTTTTGTGCATGAGTCTACAGGGAAGGAGCCTGTCCAGTGTACCACATGGTTACCGAAGCAGGGTTTTATTTATCCATTTCTGTGGCAGAAATTAACAGCAAGACTGCTCGCCGGCCCGTGGGTACATCTGCAGCAGCCGATTCCCATGAGTGGCTGCAAAAGGACCGCTTAACTCACATTGTCTTGTCAGGTTGAGAACGTCAGTATTTTAAACAGTGGCCAAGGCCCGCTGTGTGATTTAGTGGCTTTTCCGCCTTAATTTCTACCTGCTCGCCAAATTAAAAGACAACTTTGTATTTCTGTTCATTTTACAAGACAGACAGAAGGCCAATAAATTAGTGATGTTTGTCTAAAACAGGAAATCCGTGTTTGACTGATGCAGCCGCAGACCGCTAATAATACAAAGATCACCATTCACCCCCCCAGTCCCTGTCCGGTTTTTTGTTTTGTTTTGTTCGGAGGGCTGTTTGGTTTTTGTCAGTTTTGCGGGGTTTTTTGTTGTTTGTTTGTTTTCAATCTTGCCAGACATACGCACGGCACAGGCTACGAAAAAAATCACCGTCGAAGGTCTCTTTGTTTAGCGGAGGGCCCGCCAGGCCAGTCTCCCTGCCCCGGGCCGGCTGCAGTCCGCGTGTGCCGTGAGGAGAGCCTCCTTCCCGCCCCGCCCGCGGCCGCGGGGCCCGCGCGCTGCCCGCTCCCCCGGCCGCTGAGCGGGCGGCGCCCAATCAGCGCGCCAGAAATCGCTTCCGCGGCCCGCCATTGGCCGGCAGCGCGNCGGTGCCAGTGCCCGGCCCCTGCCCGCCACCGCTGATATCACTGGGGTTAAACTGCAGTAATGACTCCTAGACCTACCGTCATTTGCAGCAAAGCGTTAATTGCCTCCCCTCATTCAGCATCTCTCCATTTCCCCTTTTGTTCCCTCGTTCCATGTTGCAGGAGCACGGGCACGCCGTGCCTCCAATCTCGACATTATAGACAACGTGTCTGCAAAGATTAACCCGTTGTTATCGTTCTCGTCAATTTTGCACCAAAGAGAGGGCAAAAATCCATTTCTCATTAGGACTGACTTGTCAGACTAATTGTGTAGACAATGAGTGGCGTTTCTCTGCTATACAAGGTTTTGCACATAAAAGTTTTTTCATAACAAGATTTGAAAGCAGTGCACTGGAAATAGTATTGATCCAAAAATTTTGGGTTGCACATCCTTAGAACCCTCGGAATATCTCACAGTATTATGGACAAACTTTGAATTGATGTGCACAAACTACTGGCTCTGCAGATTAGTTGTGGATAATTTATTATAGCATTGCTGGCTGCCAGTGATCCATAGATCAGAGTGTGGGAAGTGATGATACAAACTACAGAGAAGTCATTATACACTTGGCAGATACGTCTGTTAGATACTATTTTTTTTTCTTTTCAGAGCATGCTGCTGACAATGTTTCCTTCTTCTCTAGTCCATAGACTTTTACATTTATGTGCATATTCACAAGGAGTCTCAGTTTGATACCTAGTCTAGAGGTCAGTATCTCTGATGTTTAGCATACAAACATAGGTTCTATATGTAAACAAAGTGCTGCTATGTTGTTTATTGAAGAGCAACAAAGGTGACCTGACAACTAGATGGAGTGACTTATGAAAGAGCTTCTGTGTGTGTATATATACTTATTTGGGGGTACAGAGAGAGTGTAAAAGGTAAACAGGATAAAAGCTATCCTTGTGAGAGCACAGAGAAAACAAAATAAGAAAACAAAATAGAACAAAAAAGTGGAAAAAGAAAATGGAGAAGAGAAAAAAAAAAAAAAGGAAAGGAAAATAAAAGACTAAAAGAAAAGCAGAAAAAAGCGACAGTCAAAAATAAATAGAAATCCTAACAGCGAAATGTGCTAATCAGTGAAATAAATACAGAAGGAATAAATGAGAAGGAAATTCCTAAGTCCTATAGCATAGGACTTGAAAATTAGGCTGGAAAAAGCACTGAAAATAAATAATGTGGGTAATTACTCCATCTTGGCATTAGAGTGGACTGAATGACCCAGTAAGTCTTTTCTATTTTGTAAATTAACAGCTCTCTGAAGTTCTGCTGTAGAATTGGAATTACAAACCTTTTACCTAGACATGAGTATAGCCTTCAATTCATTGTATAGATAGTCAATTTTTCAAGTAATTTAAACAGCATGTTTATTTATGTAGTGTAAACAGTTAGATAGCGTTAAAAACATTTATTTCTTTCATAATAGAGAGCATGTTCTGGGAAACAAGCAATTCTTGTTGAAATCTGTTACAGTCTTGTCATAGCCTGAGCTTAATGTTTCAGAGTTGATTATAATTTGTAATAGAAATCATAGGTGCACTTTCAGTATTTTAGTAGGACAGCATGCCCATGTTGTAGTCTTGGTGAAAAATGTACAAAAGGCCAGTGGCTGGATACCATACTTCACATTTTCAGAGAGAACAAATGAGCATGAGGAAATGAAACTGAGGCTTAGTGAATAGGATTGGATTGCTTTATTAGAGGAAAGGCTAGGAGTCATAGGCCAGGGAGAGGGAAGATGAGTCTTGAAATGCAATTTGCAGAGGAGTAGCCAATTAGGCGTAAGGAGTCTGCAGCAGAAATGGATTTGAGAGGGACTTTCCCAGTGTGAAAGGAGAGCAAGAAGCATGATGTTGAGTAAGCAGAAGGAATAGGCCAGATATAAGATCAGATAGCATATACCAGGAGTAAGATAAAGTTGACTAACAGTCAGAATGCATACTGTCTTGTAAAGTGAGAAATTACTCCGAAATTTTCAGAGACAAGGTTAGGTATATCATCCTCAGGGGAAGAGTGAGGAAAACATGCTGCTACATTTTTGACAGAAAGGAGCTCAAAGACGAATGACCCTTGAAAATCCACCAGAGAAGAATCAGAGTCTGTTTGGATTTAGGTTTAAACCCAGTAGGTTTAAAAATTGCAGAGATGTGGAAGGAGAAGACCTATACTCTGGGGACAGGACAAGTACCGAAAATGTTGATAATCAGGATGAGAAGCATTTAAACAAACTAAATATATTAACTACTGGAGCTGCAAGTGGAAGAGAATAACCCTAAGAACTTCTCTATGTGTACCAGTGCAGGCTACTGTGCCCTCTTGCTTTCCTGACTGTCCTTGTTATTCTTTTATTTCCTTTGCTGTATTGGGGCAGGGGTGAAACACAAAGAAAGCTTTGTACACTCAACTATGCAAGAAGGGACCTGCTCTAAAAGCAGCATGAGGAAACAGGGAGCAAGACAGTAGGAGAGAAGGAGAGGGGGTGATGAGACCAAGAGAGGAAGACAGTAGCGATGACGATGTAAATACAAAAAGGGAAGATTAGTACAGAAGATGGGGAATTGGGGCTCAGCTGTCTCACAGTCATTATGTGACAAATTCTGTAATTTGGCAATCTTGCCTTGAAATAGTAACTAAAGCAACAAGTGAATATAAAAACATCAACGATTCCTGTAGCCAAAAGTAACATAGCTATGTTTTTAGTGGATGATAAAACACAGTCAGGTGAAATATTACTCATTTCAAGGTTTATGTTCTCCATGGAGCTACCTGAAACATTGCAGAACTGTATTGTTGACATTTGAGGAGAAGACCCATCCAGCTTTTAGGTATTTTCTTCAGAGGTATAATTGCAAAAAGTGTCATTTAAAAAGAAGCCTGGTAAATAAAAGAGAAAATGAAAAAACAAAACAAACCCAACAACAACAGAACTTGACAACAACAAACCACAAAACAAACAAAACCAAAAACAAACCCCCAAAACTGAAAAGCTCCAAAGAATAAAATAACAACAAACCAAAACCAAAAACTCCAGGGAACGTACCAAGATGGAAGTAAGGACTATCATGTTAAAAAATATATATAAGCTTAATGAATGGGAATTTCCCACTTAAGGCAGTAAAACACCTGGGAATCTAGAATGTATTATACAACATGCAAAATTATTTCAGTGAGTTCTTACGCTGTTCATATGTGGTATGTGTATAACACTCTGATAGTCTTGTTATGCACCTTTTTATGTACAACTTTGAGGAGTTGTACCACAGCAGGGGCCCTGAAACGTAGCTGGTGTTACACACCACAGCTGTGGTACAAGAAGGTAACATAATCGTATCTGCTTGATCATTATTCTTATTCATGGAAGCAAGGCATGAATGTAGCTAAATTGAACACCTCACATCTGTCTGTTTTAAAGCAGTGGTGTGTGCCCAAACGTAGCACCATTTGTGTCAGACAAGAAGGCAGAGGTGGTCTCTTTAGCTGAGGAGCCTCTGCAGAGTCTGGACTTTGAAACCTGCAGGTCTTCTCATCACAAAGCTTCTGCTTCCTCACTTGTAATTGTGTGTAACAGTGATTACTTACCTTACAGGGTGCCCTGAGGACCGTGTTTGTTAAGCATATTGAGATCAAGTGTAATGTGATTAAGAACATCTGCATTGGATTTAGACCTGTATTGCAAATAGCTGCTATTAAAACAGACCTTCCAGTGACTGCAACTGCTCTCTTCTTTGGGACCAAAGAAAAGGACAAGTCCCAAGAGTCACACAGGGGTCTCAGTTTTATCTGCCTTATGTAAAGATGCTCTGTGCTTTCAAACCCTTTAAGCTGGGATGGAAGCAGACTTTTTGTCTTGTTCTCTGAACTGCCTGGAAAAAAAAAAACAACCCTGGTGCACTTTTTGTGATTCTTATGAAAGAAGTCTCGCCTCTTTAGGAGATATTTAGGAATTGTTCTGGAGCCTAAGGTTGTCTGTGGTGTCCTGAAGCCAGAAGTAATGTTTCAGCCATCTTCCCACAGATGTACTATAAAAGAACCTGGAAGAAATCCTGTGAGGATCACTGCTTCTGCAGAGCGTATTTTAGCTCATATTCATCAAGAATGCCCAGAAGATTTCTTGTATTTAAAAGACAAGGATACTTACAAATTGTTCCATGCTCTGGCCCATGGAATATTATTTTGCAGACTAAATACCTCTACTTCCTTTTGTCTTCAAATTTGAAATTTAGGAATAAATTATATATTTCTTATTATAAAATTTTACTTTTTCATTTTACACTTCTATAATTTTAAGGGCACAAATGTAATGCTCTCAGAATTTAAAAAAGGAAAAGTATTAATATTTTGCCTGAATCAAAGTTTTATGCTATTTAAACAGATTTGTTTGGTTTTAATTTTAATGGTAATATAAAAAGGTATCTGCAAGTATATCAGTATTAATCAAGTGTATTAAATTGCAGTAGTTTTTTATTTGGAAAAATGAGTTTATGCGAACTGTTTCTGGCTCCAAATCTTTTTATCTAGCATTTCGTATTATGCTGGTTAAAAGCATTCCTCTGAGGTCAAATAAAAATTTGTAATGAAATGCAGGCCAACTTGCTCATACTGCTGTTCAAAATGGTGAACTAGTTCTGAAATATAATCCGTTAACATATTGTTAATGAAAACATTTAACACTGAAGTCAAGGCTTTTTGGGGGAGGGAAAAAAAAAGGAAAATACATTTTTTTTTTTTTTCCCAGAGAGTATTTGCTATCTAGCCTTCTTAGTTTTTTTCTGTAAAAATATATGGATTATGATTTAGGGAAGATATTGTTGAGAGGAATGCATTGCAAATGCACAAAATAAGTGGGTAATTGCTGTTACATGATTACTTTACATGGAATAGGTAGAGAACTGTCCTGATGTTGAGCACTACCTTTCTTGCATCCTTAGGCTTTAGGATGAAGAAGAATGCCAGTGTGACCTTAAGCAGAAAATATGAAGCCCTAAGTCATAGTGCCCAAAATTTGAATATGTTCACATACTTCATAATGATCAGAAACTTCCATGAATAATTTGCTGTATTCACACAGTGTCACAACAACTCAGAATACAGATAATTGTTCCTAAGTTCAGTTATCCAGAAGGTATTTATAGAAAGAGCTTTGAGGAAAATGTGATTGTGTTCCTTTTATTTTTCTCTATTTAGCCTTATTAAAAGGAGAAATTATGCATCTGAAAAGAAAAACATGAAGAGGAGACCTTATTGCCATTACTTTGGAGAGCTGAGATGTGGAGAATGAAAAAGCCATTGGTCTCAGTTTTACTACCACAATGGCCTTTTATGAGAGGGATTAGATACGCCTAGAGCTGGTGCAGCATTCAGTGCTGCCCTGGACAACAATATGGAAAAAAAGATGATAAAAATAAGTTTGTCATAAGGTTAAATCACTACAGACTAGGTAGATTGGCTTTTCAGATTGTTTTTCATTTGGGGAAACAAGGGAAAAAAAAAACCAAAAGAAACTGAGAAATATGGCTTTAAAGCTGCTTAGGTTGTCTTTTTTTTTTTTTTCCCTTCTCTCCCTTTTTTTTTCTTTCCTGCAAGATGTAGCATTCAGGAAACATGTTGAGCGAGTTGAGGCATTAAAAAGATCAGTCTTTCGTTGCTGAATGAAAGACTGTTGTGCGTGTGACTCACATACTAAACAGAAATCTGCCTTCAAAGCCTATTTTACTGCCTAATTATATATACACAAAATGTAGCTGTCTGTTTCAATCAAATCCTAGGAAAAAGAATAAAACTCCTCTTAAGATGCAATTTTCATGGTTTTTCATAACCTTAGAACACACACTGCTAATGCAAAAGGGGGAAGTACAGCTGGAAAGTCCAGATAAGGCACCAGTCATTGTTTTGTATTTTTTTAATTATTACTTTATAAAGACGTTATACCTCCTACTCAGAATGAGGAAAATTAGTGTCCTCTCATTTTTTCTTCTCTTTATTGGTTGGGTTTTTTTCCTTGAAATCTTGTTATGCATTTCAGGAGCAGCCAGCAGCTATGGAAAAAGGGTTTTTTAAAGCAATCTCTGCTAGTAGCAGCAAGCTTTGAGGAGAAATCTAGGAATTCCAAACGTATACAAACCTTTGTATTGTACTGAGCACTCCATATGAACAAAACCAAATATAGAGTGAAAGAATGCATCATAAAACATAAAATAATTGCTGGCAATCAGCTCTCTTGGAACCTTTCAAGCCAGACAATATGTGTAAACCATTTCTTTTGTGAGAGACAAAAAAATAGTTGGTTTTAGTTCTTTCTGTAGTAATATAAGTGTGAGACTATATGTATATAGATACATACATATATATATGGATTAACACCTACAATTCAGAAATCTTTTAAAATAACTTTAACTGTAAAGTTTGATAAGCCATTACTAATTTATGTCCTCTTGCAGATACAAATCATTAAAATAAAATTATACTTTAATGGCTTATCTGGTATATATCTAATTGCACCTTAGAAGTTTCTTACTCTGAAGATATCCGTGGTTGTCTCCCTGGGAGACTGCAGCAGTAGAGATAAACAATGTACTCCACAAATAGCTGTGCCAGTGAAGAGATACAGCTCATCATCTGCCTGGGGACGGTACATCATATTCCCTCCACCTCAGCACTCTCTAGATCATTTCAACCAAAATGAGGCAAATTAGCAAAACTATTTTCCCCACTGCTTAAGTAGTCGAACCCATTTCGACAGAAGTGATTTAGAGGGGGCTCTTCCTGGAAGAGATGATATTTAGGTACTTCTGGGAAAAGACATGGGAGTGCAGTGATAAACAAGTCACAACAGACTTAGAAAATAACTCTATTTCGTATGCAGTGGTTGTTTACAGCCCAGTAGTCATATCCTGGAGCTTCCTCTATTGTTGTTACGCCATTGATTCTAGTAGAATATTCTTGCTAATTGGTGAAGGGAATAGGTCAAAAGTGGTCACTGAAATTTTAATTCAAACTCACATTTTCTGTCCCAGTCACTGACATTACTTGCTCTCGCAAAAAGGCTGATCTCTCCAAAACAGGGCAATGTCTGTTAATTACAGAATTAATTAGATAAGGGGCCCGACACGTTCTGCTGTGCAACGTATGTGCATTCAGCCAGAAGAGTTTTCTGGCAAACCTTTCTCCCACCTAATCAATGTCTAGTAATTTGAACTCTGATATAATGCAGCGATGGGGTTTGAACGGGTAAGATTTAGGATTTCTGGTTGGTGTGGTGAGCTTGAAGATTTTCTGTATTTCTGAGTGCCCTGGCAAATGGGTGTGCAACTCACGTGGATTGTGTCTTCTCTCTCCCAGACTTGTTACAATGGAGGCTTGTTGAACATAATGACTGTACTTTAGACAGACAATAGGTATGCTAGAGGGGATTAGCTGAAGCTACTTCCCTTACCTGCCTGCAGGGAGGGAATTTGGAGAACAAACACAGAACAGAAGAGTTACGGCTCAAGTGAAGTTACTGCAAAGTATGCAGGGGTGTGACTTACAGCACACTACTGCACTCTTACTCGTATGGGCATCCTTTGTGCACGGTAAGGGTGCAGTTCAGACAGACACTTCAGCTGCTCTAACAGCTTGCTGCTGCCAAAAGAGGAAGTCCCTTTCTCTAAGGCCCTGCTTTCCCACTTTTTCTCCAGCCCTTCAAGTTGTGTGGTCTCATCCTCTCCGTTGCACAGATCTGGCACTCATTTGACCCCTAAGTGAGTCGGTGGAGTTTGTTAAGCCAACAAAAACTGTTGACTGTTTTGTGGGGTTAGTTTGCTGCTGGCTCAGTGAACTGAATGAGTGCACTCTGCAGTCAGAGGACTAGATGTGTCACCTCTTAAGGGGGTCAGTGGCAGCATACGGTTTAGGTGGGAGTGAGGGTGAGGAAGTTGAGGCCTGAACAACACAAGACTTCGCCTTTTAATTGCCGTAAACAATGAAGTTGGGTTATACCATTTAATACAACTGTGCAATAGGGACAGAGACCTACCACCACCAGATCTGTAGGTTGAATTGCAAAAAAAAAGCCCCAAAACAACCACATTTTAGACATAACCCACTCCCATTCATTTTTCCAAGAGCAGGCTAAGACATACTTATGAAAGCACCTCCTTCAGAGGAACAGCTAAAAAATTTTGGTACCTAGGGATAGAAATCCCTTCCTCTGGCACAGCTGCAGTAAAAAGAAATGATCTGCTTCTGTCCTTAGAGCATCAGCATTGTGAAGGATTTAGTGCAGAAGAATGACTGTGCTATAAATTCACAACAGTATACTTTGTAGTAACTTTCTTAGTGAAAAGAATATATCAAAGAAATCAAGGTGGAACTCAAGGAGACACATGGGAAATCCTAAGCAAATTAAGGGAAGAAAGAAACCTGCTTTCATAGCAGACTAAGGAGATTTGACTATGAGATCAATGTATGCAATAGATGATGAACTGAGCTGAAGGCAGTAAATGGTTTGGAAGACAAATGATGTGGAAAAGTCAGAGAGAATATTCAGGCTATTGACTACAAAATAATCTTCCAAATTTGTAAGAAATCTTAGAAATCCAAAGTAAATCTTATGTGACTTCTCTCACATACATGGGCTCAATGCAAAGTGACCCGATTTCTTGCTATGTTATATCCACTGGCTTTTTGCAGGTCTTTTGGGCAGGCTATTTACCTGTTAATCAGACTTTCCCATGAGGAATGTTTTGTGTGCTATCTCCCTTGATATTCAGTGCATCAGTCTGGGAAGCATTCACTGCACACACGTGAAGCCACAGTTTCATTTTTTCACAGAAGATTTCAACAGTTTTGCTGAGATGAATTTAACTAACCTAGGACCATTTAGAGGTATTGTTGACACATTCATTTTGTCTCTTTGGCTCTGAAGTTGAGCATGGATAATTAAGAGGCATCCCTACTTTTAGGACTGGCATAGATTTACTGTTCATTCCAAATCTGTAATAGGGTATCAGTAATTAATTCTGTCAATCAATCAATCAGTCAGTCAATCAATAAATAAACAAAACAAACCAACCAAACCACGAAAAACCCCACGACAAAAAAACAGCAGCAGCAAATGAAAACAAGCCGAAAATAACAAGAAAAACCCCAAACAACCTCCCTCCCACAAAATAGCAACCGAAAAAACCCTCAAACCCCAAAATATGAAACAAAACAAATCAAAAAGGACTCAGAAAACATTGTCAGGTTATGATGATGAAACTTTAACCGCGTTAATACTTTTACCCTAGCATAATATGATTGCACCACTTAAAGCCAATGGCACAGGTACTGGTATAAATGGGGGTCCTGGTCAATCACAAGCTGAATATGAGCCAGCAGTGCCCTGGCAGCCAGGAGGGCCAACTCTGTCCTGGGGGGCATCAGGCACAGCATCACCAGCCAGGCAAGGGAGGGATTGTCCTGCTCTGCTCTGCACTGGGGCAGCCTCACCTCGAGAGCTGGGGGCAGTTTTGGGTGCCACAATACAAAAAAGACATTGAGCTGTTAGAGAGTGTCCAAAGGAGGGCATGAGGAGGGTGAAGGGCCTTGAGGGGAAGCCGTGTGAGGAGTGGCTGAGGGCACTTGGTCTGTTCAGCCTGGAGGAGACTGAGGGGAGACCTCACTGCAGTTACAGCTTCCTTGTGAGGGGCAGAGGAGGGGCAGGCACTGATCTCTGCTCTGCGGTGGCAGTAACAGGACCTGAGGGAATGGTCTGAAGTTGTGTCAGGAGAGGTTTAGGCTGGATGTCAGGAAAATTCTTCACCCAGAGGGTGGTTGGGCACTGGAACAGGCTCCCCAGGGAAGTGGTCACAGCACCAGTTTGACAGAGTTCAAGGGGCATTTGGACAATCATCTCAGGCTCATGGTGTGACTCTTAGGGTGGTCTGCATAAGACCAGGAGCTAAATGCAATGCCTGGGTTCCTTCCAACTCAGCATATTCTGTGAGTCTTTGAATTTGGTCTTGAATAAAGCCAGTGGTAAACTGATTTCCAGGGAAAACATGTAGTTTGATAAACTGCAGGCAAGCAAGGTCCTTTCACTTGACTTTTAACTTGCAATAATGGGAGCAAATGATAAAAAAAAAGAGAGAACAGAACTTCTTTTTATGTTGTCTTTTGGACTTTTTGGTAAGTAAAAAGAGTTAAAAAAAACTGAGGAGGTGTGTTTATTTCTCATAAATACTCTTTTAGAATATGAAGCAGAAGCCAAAATATTACAGACACCTAGTAGACAAACTGGTAGACAGACAGGTAGTACGGAGAAGAACAAGATCAAATGTCATGCATGATGTCTGTGCCAAAACAGTCAAAATCACTGAATCCTAAAGTATGGGTTTGAAGAGGGCACTGTATAAGAAATCCAAATCTCTGCCATTGCAGAAAACTTTCCAGTAAGTATTTTAGGAGGTGCACAGAATATATATTCTACATACTACTGAAACATCAAAGGCCAGAGAATTCATTCGCAAGTCCTACAGCAAATATGAGACATATATAAAAACATGAGAAGACACAGCTATAGTATCTCCAAGGAGGGCACCAGACTTTTTACCCAATGTTATAAGCCTCTGCAGCAGAGAGGAACCTCACACACCACCACTGGAAAAAGATTAATTCTATGGAAGAACGTGAAGAATATATGCCAATTAGATCTGAATAAGGATTGTTTTGAGACATCAGTTTAGCATAAATTTGTGGCAAACACACATGACACAGATGTCTCATAAATATCATTGCTACTAGAAGAATCTCTTGCCTTCAGCTGTGACCAGTGCCTCTGATGATCCACAAGAGGAATGTTGTTCTCTAAGTGCAGGGAAGTGTTAAACTTTCTCACTGCTTTCTGTGCTGGTCTGCTACAAAAAGCCCACTCTTGCTGCGTGGAGGTTCATAAAGAAGGAGATTAAAAAATGCTATAGTGTCTGAACCCTTGCAGAAACTGGTGCTAGGCATCCTTTTCCAGAGAGATTTTGACAGGATGAGATGCCACTTACCTTTCCTGTAGAATACAGCCTTTCTCTTGAGGACCCTGAGGTGGGGATACTGCTCCTGCTGATCACAGAAATCAGGCAGGCAGTGAACTTTCCAAGCAGAGAAGGATTGCCTTCAATGTGCGGTCCATCCATCCCCAGCTGGGAGTGTGTTTGGACGAGTCGGTGGTGTGAGATGATGTTTTATGTACTTCTGTGACCCTGTACTGCTGTATAAGGACACAACCTTACATAGTTACAGTTATGGCAAGCTCACATTTTGGATGTTTGCTGCATGAAAAAACTGTCTGTTATCTTTGGAAAAAAAAGCATTTGGTATTGAAGGCCGTCACTAAGCCATTGCAGAATGGCAAAATAGTCTTAATCTACTTCCTTTAATTTTATAGTTCAGCAGTTTAGTTCCCATTTATGTTGCCAAATTGCCAAGTTTCCTATTTTTTAAAAAAAACATGAATCTACTCTTTTTGACATGTCAATATATTCTCAAAACAGAAATAACTGACTGTAAGCTTCACGTCACAACAGGGTTTTCTCCTTGGGGTTTTGAGTTGAAATTATTTGTCCTTCAATTATCCTTTTATGATTGTGCGACATAAAAAATCAAAGAAATGTTTAATGGAAGTTTACAAGAATGGACAAAGGAATTTTAACTGTCTACCATGTAGAACATAAAGACACAGTGTAAAATGCATCTTTACACTTCCAGCAACATCAGCACAAAATGTGAAGCTTTATGGCACTAATGTATGTGCACATGCAAAAAGAAGTGAAAGTATGAAAGGACAATTGATATGAAATACTATTTGATTATTAACTTTTCTATCTGGAAATACCTCAGCATTTTACTACCTGTTTATTAAAAATCTCAGAAGCCAAATTTCAGTCATATAAGAATACATTAATGCATTTTTAAAATATATGAATGAGTAAAAAGGGGGAAAATCATTCCTACAATCTAAAAAGGATTTTAGTGGTTTTATTTAGGACTTTTTAAAAATGGGCTAAATTAAGGAGGCAGCAACAAAGCTTTAAATATAGATGACCTGACCAGAACATAGGAGGTAAAAATCTCAAATTGTTCTGAAAACTTGCTACAACACTGCTAACATATTTTGTTACAGTGCTCTCTTAGTCCTTCACCAAATGTCTAATTTCAGATCCGCTGCACATGCTTTCCTTGCAGGGTTTAATGTACGTGATTAATCTTGACTTGGCTTAATACTGCTAGGAATGTGGCAATGACCTCAGCTGAACACTGGCAAAGTGATTAATGTTACATGAACTGGGATATTTTTTACTCACGATCCTGAATAAACACAGACATGCTGTATTCTGTTACAGACCTTTGCTCAATTGAAAATGTACTGCGGTTTCAAAGAGTAATGTTTCAGATGCAATAAACAACGTTAGAGGAAACATGGCTCTTGTTAAAGAAAATGCTGTTTCAGGCTAAAGTCCCAGTGATCATAAAAGATATATGATGCAATAAACAAAATGAACCACAGGCAAGACAGGTCCATTCGATGACTAACCTCTGATTGAATTTTCCAACACTCTTTGACATTCTGTGAGATAAACTATTCAGAAAAACTCCCTATTAAATATAAGGTTGCAATTTCTTTTTTTTTTATTTTTATGGTGAGGTCTAAGAACTGTGTGAATGTATCCTATAGATTGTTTGTGTTTTTTAATATTTTATGATATGGGAAGACAGGCAAAGAGTTGCTATGATTGTCAAATGTCTTAAATCAAGTAGAGAAAATGCAATAAAACACAGTTTCCATGGCAACACATTGTAACCTAGTACCTCTGGATTATGAACCAGCTCACATCTATGATCATTATTTGTTGACAAGCATAAATTGAGCCTAAAAGCATAAATTTCTGAGATAAAACTGAAAGCTTGAGCTCAGTAATAATAATATTTAAATATTTCCGAGGTAGTAGCAGCAAATCAATTCTAGTTATGTTGTCATTTGCATAATGTTAATAAGCTAAATGAAAATGCTTTTTTTTTCAAGCTTTTCAGGAAAGATGCAATAAATATATACATCTCCAAACCTGCAAACAGTAACTGATGTGCCCTGCTGAAGGAATACAATAGGACTAGTAATACAGAATGATACACAAGACTTTGCAATCAAATACTTTAATTCTGCATTGCAGTTGTTTGACAAAAACCAGGAGAAAAAAAGAAGAACAAATATTTGAACACCTGATTGCTAACACCATCTCTTCTTCTTCACAGTGTTTTCTCTGTTGCCCATTGGACGTTTTTGTAGGTCACCATGACACACTAAAGCAGAAAAAGGGAAATTAACTTTGTTGGCAGAATTTATGTACGTCTTTCATCACCACATACATTTCAAAAGCATAAAGGTGATCACTTTTTGTTTTTCACAACTCAGTAAGAATTCACCAAAACAAAAGGGTAATGAATCTTGTTTCTGAGTGCTCCTCACTGTTACTGCTCCTCTGCACGATCACCTGAGAGCATGGAATTGCAGGTCTCCATTCTCAGAGGCTCCAACAGACTGTGCACAAAGCTCAACCCCAGGAATGTTGGACTTATTGTACAATCTCTATGGAGCTGTTGAGCAGCCCTGCAGGTCCCTGAAATTGCCTGGGCAGCAACAATCAGAGACAAAGCAATAGAGGGTTCCCCACATACTGGAAATCTGATCCTTCCACCTCACTGTGCAGTCACAGAAACCATAGCCCAATTATTTGAGATTTTTTGTTTCCCCAGAGGATCAACTTTGTTAGTCTGTGGCTTTTCTCCAAGCAAGTTCACTGTTTTAGAAACCTTCTGGTGACTTATGAATAGGCAGCAATGGATGTTCATCTTCCTCACTGAATCAAAATCCTTGTGGTTCAGAGGCTTCAGCATAACTTTCTAGATGACTCTGTGTGTCATTGCCTTTATGTTGTTGATGGATTTTAGGGAAGAAACTTGATAATAGAGATCCTTAACAGATCTGTGCTTGCATGGACTTGGAACCTTAGTGTTTTGTGTAAACTTAGTGGTTTGTATAAACAAAATTAATTGTTCCTCTGCACTAAAAACTAGGCAGGTCTGACCAGCACTAAAAACTGTAGTTTTTAGTCAGCCAGCCGACTGGCTCCTCCCGGACAGCAGCTGGGGAGCAGTGGCAGCATGACACTCTGGTGAGCAGCTCAGGTGGTTAAGAGCAGCTGCCTAGGCAGCTGCAGCTCCAGGTATAGTTCAGGCGACACAAGGCTAATAAAGAGCGATGCACACTCTCCGGGCACAGGTCTGTACTCCTCCACTCCTGGTCTCCGAAGAGCCCAGAACAGGGGGAGCACCAGCTTTTACTCAGGGGCAGAGATCTGAGGGTATCCAACAGCAGCACAGCAAAGGAGGGATCTAACTCGGAGAGGTAGGTAACAATAACCAGTAGGGTGAACTCGGGAGTGGACAAGGCCACATGGGCCAATGGGGCATCGAGGATTAGGGATTTCCAGGGACGGGTTTAGGCAGGGGCTGGCCCATGGGGGAGATTGACAAGGAACCTTCTGGGGAAAAAGGCAGGGTCTGGGTGAGTGGCAACTAGGGGGTGTACACACAAACTGGGACAAACCATCAGCACTAACAGCAACAGGGGTATGTTGTGTTACAACATGACGCACAGAACTTCAGGCATCAAACACGACCAGGAGGATATCATACACTACATACCCTCCATGGTAATGCAGTGTCGTCTGTTGTAGCCCTAGGGGATACCACAGTAACGGGCCCGTTCAGTAACTACATGTGGCAGCTTTGGGACCAATGGAAGCATACAACCACTTACAGCTTAAAAGTCTAGCCGTGTGAACGAATAAGTCCTTCTTAAAATGCAGATTTTTTTTTTTTCTTTTTTTGTTTTTTCTTTTTTTTTTTTTCCTTTCCGGCTACCTGACAACTTTGTAGACGTTCCTACAAGACTTTGTAGCAATCTCTTGACAGTTGCAGATAGGAGTGACTCACAGAGGTTTTCCTAGCAGAACACACCTACTGGGTCTTCAGAGGCATTGTCATGTAGATATCCACTTGAAGACCTTTAAAAATACAAGCTACTTGGGCTTCTTTATGTAGGGCAGTTGTTGTGACATATCTTAATATGTATAAATAATGCAGCAGGGACTCTAACTCTGTCATTATGCCTTACGGCTTTTGACATTTTCTGTGGCTTGGGGAAAAATGCAGAGCTGGCTTTCATACAAATACTGGAGCTGGAACAGGAATTTTATATTCTGAAGAGCACAGACATTCTCAGACATTGTCTGGGTACCTGAAGGGCAACACCAGTCTCTTAGGGGATTGAGGGAAGGTTGGAGTACGAAAGCTAGTTGCACCTATTTTTGGAAAATTTTGTATGGACTTGGGGTTCTAATAAGCTTACTGATTCACTAAATGATGTATTGTGCTTGAAAAGAATCTTCAGTACAAAGGGAACAAAATGATATTTAAAAATCAGAGGCATGTAGTTCTTGTCACATTATCAGTTGCCTACCATAAATAAACTCCATGAGGGAATGAAGAATTAGCAATTAATTATTGTCATACTAGTATGGGCACAGCCAGAGCATTACACTTTTTTTTCTTTTTTTTTTTTTTTTTTTAAATGAAATTCAGTGGCACCAGTAGAAGCCAGTGGAAAAGTAAACTCTGGTCACAGCTCGCTGTACTTGAAGCAGAACTTTTTCCTCCTGGTGTTCCTGTGATCTGAACACATTGTCCATGCCTTGGAAAATGACTTCTAGGATCCTGCTTGGATTGCTCATCCTGTATCTACCTTAGATGCTAGATGTCCTTAGCTTGACATTAAATAAAATCTAACTTAATCTAACATCTTAACTTCTGCCTTAAATAACATCTGAGATGAGCCTTCTTGCTCTGTGTTCTGTGTTGGATCTTGGGTCTTCACCTGTCTTGCATATTGCATCTTCTCTGTGGGATGCTAATGGTAAGGTGACTTTGAAGGTAATCAAAGCTAGAATTTTTTTTAATATAACCTGAATTCTGAGTGTGATTTCTGAAGTGTATTTCTATGTGAATGAGTAACCCCATAACTCTGTATGCTGTATTTCTCAAGACAATGCTAAATGTTCAAGCACTACAGTGATGGACAAAGTGTAAAAAACCCATTCAGCTGTGATAGCTGTAAATTTTTCTCAATTAAGCTACTAAAGAAAAGAGTTTTTAAGAAAAGTAGCTAGAAGCGCTGAACTTGGTAGCATGAAGTGTAGGCTTTCTTCAGAAAGGACTATAGTGTTGTAATTTTAAGGTGATTCTTGGGGTGTGTTGGTTGAGAGAGATGCTTGTGATTTCAGTGACAGGATCAAGCATTCTTCAATGCTCAACAGGCTTTGTAATCTCAAAGTTTAGTTTTAGTGTCAGTGGCTGAAACATCTCTCAGTGATCTGGTGTTCCTTTTGGGGAGGCTGTTTAGGCAGACACCATAGTTACTTACCTTGTTTTACATCTGGATTTGCTTGCTCTATAGTGGTGTAAATCCTGCTTGTTTTCAGCAGCAAAGTTCTCTTGGGCCTGTTGCTCTTTTTTTTTCTTTTCTTCTTTTTTTAAAATTGTGTTCTAACTGTAACTTCCTCAAAGTCAATAGAGTTATCTGGAAGTAAAAGCAGAAGAACATAACTGTGAATTGGAAAAGCACAGGAACATCTATTTAGCTCATTAAATTCCCAATTAAACACATCATTGGTCCAAATCATTTGCAAAGGCCAGTGCAAGGTCATGTAGTTCATGTCACTTAGGCAGAATAGTTTACAGTTGGCATATCTGTCCTGCTGAGCAGCTGATACTCAAATAGGAAATATCTAAGAATTTTAAAGGGCCCAAGCAAAATCCACAGGAATGCAGTAGGCTGAAGAAACTGTTTAAAGTTTGGCACATAATACATATTTAGAGACTGTTTCCTTTGCCTTGCTTTGCCTTCCCTTCCATTCTCTTCCATTCCCTCCCTTATCCCTGCACTTTCTTTTTATTTCTTTTTCTTTTTCTTTTTCTTTTTCTTTTTCTTTTTCTTTTTCTTTTTCTTTTTCTTTTTCTTTTTCTTTTTCTTTTTCTTTTTCTTTTTCTTTTTCTTTTTCTTTTTCTTTTTTTCTTTTTCTTTTCTTTTTCTTTCTTTTTCTTTTTTCTCCCCCTTCCTTTTCTTTCAAACTGCTTATATACTGGAATGGATATTCATAACACTTTTAATATATTATGGCTTATATACTCACAGTTTTATGCTAAAATCACAATGAAATTTGTAAAGCAGAATTAGTGAATATGTGACGTATCCACTTGCTGTATTAGCTGTTGTGTTTGAATGGTGTAGCTCACTGAGTTCACTGAGAATTTGCACAAAAAACCCAAATTAGTAGTTGAGTTAATCCAAATGGAATGACATCATACGTCAGTTTAAAATTGGGCTTCCTGCATCTTGGCCATTTACACCTATCTCTTTGATTCAAAAGTAGCTTCATCTACATTACAAAGTATTTCAGCTAGAAGGGATAATCTGTGTGAAGTTACAGAAGCTTAGAAGTAATAGTGCAACATAAAACTCCGGGGTGTTTGTACTGCTGCTTTGTCCAAGAGACACTAGTAGGGATGAATTTACCAGTGGTAAATTCGTGGGGTTTTGCGGGGTGCTTTAACAGGCAGCAGCTTCGCGTTGCAGCCTTCTGCTGGTCGCTGTGCCCCTTTCCAAAGGCTGCAGGAGGGCCCTCAAGTGCATTGCTAAGCAGGCTGGAGGATTGTCCTTGGCTGCGACACGAACCCCTGCGGTGCAGCCGTGACCTCCGGGCTGAGGTCAAGGCACCACCTCTTGAGCACCAACGAGTCTGGCAGGGCAGCTCACGCACTGCTGCTCACAGCATAGCTGCTGAGCCCCAGGGGCACAATAGCAGCTGACAAAGCTGTTTGGAAGTCCTCCTTCCTTCACTGTGCAAGCTGCCCCATGAATGGCGCGTTACAACCCTAAAGGCTTATGACATTTGCATTTACTCTAATGCAAGTACGGATATTGACTTGCATATATTAAGATTATGTTGCACTGGGACCAACATTTTTCTGGGGTTTTTTGTTTGGTTTTTTTTGTTTGTTTTTTGTTTTTTTTTTTTTTAATTTTCACTTCATGCTTTACAGAGAATATTTTTTACTCTGCTTTAATTAGTTTGCTCTTCTATTTGATGTAGGATGTAAATGATGTATTTTTCTAGCTGCAAGCATAAGTTCTGTATTCTCCAGCTTCACAAAATGAAGTAGTAGCTGTCATAGCCAATCCACAGCATTTAATTTTCTAAACTCACCTTTGAGGGGGGAAAAAAACCCCATAAAAACAAACATCAAACAACAAACCTTCCTACGTTGGGAAAAGAAGTAAAACCAACCTAAACTTTAGATAGTTGAAATTATGATCTACTCAGATTAAGTGGCTGAAGGAAAGGCTGCTCTACTGGCATGCCCTTATTCCACCTCCTCTTATCATTAGTAATTCTATTCCATTCTTATCTGATTATGCAGGGACATATTAACTCACTGGCAAATGAATGCACTATGGAAAAAACTCCCTCAAATGCAAATTAAACAGGAGTTGCTGATACTGAACACAAGGAATCTTCTTGTACTCCTACTTGTCTGATCACAAGGAGCTGCCAGCCACCCTTCCTACAAAAATAAAAGCCATAATCTAGCAAATATTACAGAAATGATGTCTTTCTCGTCTCCTTGGATGAAATCTGATATTCAGTAAACCCTTAACATTCGCACTTATTACTTATCTGACATTATGTTTTTGAAATGCCACATTCCAACCTTTAAAATAAAGCAAAGAGCAAGACTTAGATTGCATATTTGCATCAAGAACAGTTGTTGAACCCATAGACACACTTGGGACTCAGTGTTGCATGATTTTTCCAGGCGTTTATCATCTCTCCCAGATCCGATCAATGACAACAGTAAAACTCAGGCATCTTGCAGGGTCTGACAGATAGGACAAGAACCAACATTTTTCTGTATTTTTCAGGGATTTCACTCTGGTCATCTTTATGAAGTTCACTAACACCCCTTCTCATTAGCTTTAAGCATAGAAATTGTCATATGTATAAGGAAAATGGCAATTGAAACAAAGAGGAAAAACCTCTGAAAAAGTTTAAAGATAATTCCAAATAAACTATACACCAAAATGCACACACACACTGGAAAATTACTTGTATCATTTCTATTTTACTATTATTCAGTTTTTATTTTTGGACCAAGACACAGCCTTGCTTAAGTTGTTTTTAGAGCTATACTAGGTAATTTATAATTATATTTTTTTTTAGTCTACCAGTGATTTCATGGTGAACATACCACCATATTTTAGAAAAATGACACTTACTATTATTTTTTCATAGGGTGAAGGTTCAGGTGGGCAGGAGAACATGTGATGTAGCATGTATGCATTTCTAGGCTGAGTACCTACTAGGCCTGATTTGCAGGCAAAACAAGGATCTGTGCCTCAAGCCAATGTGTGCAAAGCACACTCGATGTTCAGGAATATTTGGTTTTGAAAGTACATGCAGGTCTTTATGTTCATAAGCCATTTGTGTTAAGCAGATACTCATATGAGTGGGTGGAGAACTGCACCACTGAGATAGCCAAAAACCACTGAATATGTTGTCAGGTTGACAGTCAAACCCCCTATTTTGTATCTGCAATACAAAGCATTTAGGTAGCAAGCATGGAAGATGCAAAAAACACAGGGTACAAATGGCAGCTTGTGTTCTTTGAACTGCTTTCAGGAAAAATAAGTTGATTTTCTTAGGTTCTATGTAAACTGCTGAGTGAAAACAATTATTTACTACTTTATATATGTCATGTCATGTTACTCATGCCTCTTTATTTTGTTATGTTTTATCTAACATAGTTATATTTTACCTCATCCTTCAAATTAAAGCAATGAAAACTAAGAACTGGCACAGTGTGAAGTTACAATTTATTTAATGCTTTGACTTTCCAGAGCTCAAATACCTCTGATCCATTTGTTTCATGGTGTTAGTTGGCTTAACCTTTTTAGATTTCTCCAAACAAAATAACTTGAGCTGCAGCAAGCTGTTTGCCAGGGATTTGAACTCTGTAAAGCATGGGAGAAAAAAGTCACTTAGCTCCTTAGTGTGTTGAAGAAAATATATTTGCTCTCATTTGTGTGTTAGACTCCTGCTCACCTGACTTCATTGTTGTTACTATGTCAATTCTGCCTGTACAATATGCTCCCATTTCCCTCACTAATCCTGGCAACTGCTTCTTGAAATGCACAGGGCATTAATTAAAATAAAAGCAAAAATAGTATTCAGTATGAATGCTCTTTTTCTATAAGGTGAAGTGTTAATATAATCTGTAGAATATAATCTGTATTTATTCAATGGAAAAACTATCGAAGGCATGGTAACTGCATGAAAGGATCCCCTGTATTTGCTCACTCAGGTTCTTTACACATTGTATTTTAAAGCAACATTTATTTCATTTTGACACAACACTATGGCTTTTCTTTTTCCAACAAAAGGAAGGAGAAAAAAAAAACAGACATACCATATAGCAATTCAGCTCCGAACAAATAATAGAAGCCAGTATTTCAGGGTAGAGGACTTCAGCAGCTCTGAAAATGAGTGGAGGCCTGTGGGGAACAGTCAACTGAATTAGAAGGCTGGGTGGTTATCAAATAACATTTAAGATATTTTTAGGAGGATAGTTTGTATAGGAGCACTGTGTTCAAGTAAGCTGTTGATATTCCAGTGAAAATGCAGAAAGAATTAGAGAAATTGAAAGACTGGAGAACAAGCCTCATTGTGAAAGTTTTGGGGTGTGCCGTCAGTTTTATTTATCACAGAGAAGTTGAACGACAGCATTGGTCATAGTCACAAATTCCTGTAAGGAATCAGGACTTTGATGATATGGAGCTCCATTAGAGATATAACTGCATGGAATGTGTTGGTGATAAACTCAGATCACCTCGGTGCCATCTTGATCAGCAGCATTCCTTCTACAAATAAAGGTCATTTACTATTTTTACCATATGCAAAGACTTTAGATAGATCCTCCCTTGCTGGTCCAAACACTCTGGCAGTACAGATGGGGCCCTGGCAGGGCTGGGGAAGGTGCGGCATGACCGCTGGATCCATGATGTACGCTGTGTTTGTCATCCTAAGGCAGCGGCTCTCCCACCCTGAGGCGAGCAGCATTCACTTCTGTGGGAGCGGTCCAGCAATCACCCAGTCCTTGCATCAGCCTGGGGAAACAACGTGTGTTTCTTGCCTGTATTTTAGTTGAGTTTTTCTGTGATAGGGATAAATGACTGAGAGAAAAAAAGAAAGCAACAACCACCAAACAAAAGAGCACCAATTCGTTTTGTATGAGTCAGTAGGCAGTCTTCAAGTCGTGATGAGACGTTGAAATACTAGTGACCCTGCTGGGATAAACTCAGCTTCTAAATGAAATGCTCGTGTTATTTGAACATCTTTTTGGACAGCTTCATTTTAAATGGGCTGTCTTCAAACTATCAGTGCCCCTCAGGAGCTCCACCTGAGTCTCCGTTTTATCCTCAGGTTAAATTACGAACCTCATTCAGCCAGTCATTGTGGCTGGCTTAGGGCAATGAAAGTTACAGTTAGAGTAATAGGAAATAATTTCAAATAATGTCTTACTTCTTCTGTGAATTCTGAGGTTTTGGTTTTCTGAAATATATGTAAATATAAAAACATGCACACATGAAAAGAGAGAGAATCTGTCAAAAATAACATTTGGTATGTTTTCCAGCCTTTTACAGCTCCAGAAATATTCTATGGAAGACTTTATGGTGAATGTTTTCCAATTTAGCAACAGAATATTGGACCCATTTTCCGTGGAGGAGTATTTTCGATGGATCCTTAAACAGCAACAATCTGTCTATTCTTGTGAAAATCGTGGGTTTGGGCTTAGGCTTTTTTTTTTGTTTTGTTTGTTTGTTGGCTTTTTAATTTTTTTTTTTTTAATTTAATGACTGCCACATTCCACTGCAAAAACATTATCACTGTACCCTTCTTTCTCCCTTACTTCTCTTTTTCATTTCAGGTGGATGATGTAAGGTCTTATTAATGAAGAAGCAAACTGTGATCGGCATCTGAGAGCTCTTTATACCCTGTGCTAACAATGTTTTGATATAGTCTCCCCGCTCTCCCTCCCCCAGCTGGCTTCCCGTGTGTGGTGGAGCCCTTGCTGGCAGCCAGCCCGGCGAGCAGCGCTCCTGTAGATTTCAGCCTCTCCAGGAGTTGCCTGCCTTCAAGCATAATGGGCAACATTGAAAGCAGCAAGGCGTTCGGTCGGCAAGGTCAGAGTGCCTTTCATTCCTGCAATAATCAACCAGTGTAGCTCTTCCTCAGACCTGGGGAGAGGGAAGATAGAGGTCAAAAGAGCAATTACATTTCACGTTGACTCCAGGAAAGGCTTGGAACACAAAACTGAAAAGAAAACAGCATAGAGCCTCCCTCTCCCACATTCCTTTTCCTGGTCATTATTAGAACAGTGCAGCAACCATGTCCATTATAAGCACTATAACATGAAGAACCATTTTCCTCCAGTGGATGAGATCTTTCTTCTCAGATGTTTAGTGCTGTCAACATCTTGCAAAGGAATGTAAATGAGAAATACCATGTATAACCAGAGACAGTGAGTAAAGGCTATTAATTACATTTAAATTTTAACACTAGCCAACTCTGAAGCAAGTAGTTATGCTAGTTTCCATCTGTAATCTGGCTTTGAATTATCATAGCTTTATTTAGTGTTAAGATGATAATTTAGGGAATAGAATTTAGATGAAAATATCAGTAATTTTCATTTGCCACATTGTCATTTACAGAGCTGTCTTTATTTGACCCTACAGCTGCTGGGCCTAATTACTTTAATGGCATTAATTGTAGTGACCACTGAGGTATTTTAGCTTTTAATTGCTATTACTGCGCAGCTGAGATCATTGCAAAATCATAATTTGTTTCATAGGCATCTTCTGTTGCTTGCTTGTATTCCAAAAGCATACTCTGCCAAAGATTTAGCCAAAAAAAAATCGCTGTGAAACATAAATTTTAGACAGCCCTTTCAGCAGAGCAACCTGTAAACTCTAATGTTAATGTAGTTTGATAGTAGAAGAATGTAGCTGATCCATTTACTCATTGCCCTACCCTGTCTTTATGAAAGCTGAATTAGCTCGGTGTTGACAAAGGATTAAGAAACTTGCTAGTGACATTCCTCACAGTAAACAAAGCCTCTCTCATTCCACATTTCACACTGAAGGCAGCCACTTCAAGAGTATACACTTCTTTGGTTCCAGCTATAGAGTGCAAACATGGCTTTATTCCATGGTTTCCTATGAAACGAAATGTGAGTACAATGTCTCTATCCCACAGAACACCTGGTATTATTCACTCCTCTGTTGAAAGCACTGTATCACTAACAGATTGAAAAACATATTTATTTTATCAGCCATGACAAGCAACAGGGCTTTTTTTTTTTTTTTTTTTGGTGGTGTTACTGTTCCATGCCAAGAGGCAAAGTGACATAAAATTTTGCTCAAGATTTTTTGAGTTCAGGTCTCTTCAAGTACAATACAATTAGTAGCCAAAACTTAAAAATCACATGTAAACAGAGCATTGCTCTAGGCAAGGTCCTAAAACTTAGACCTCACCAAGGCAAAACAAACTGAGGATTCCAGGGCAGCTGAATCAACATGAAATAGGGATTTGTTTAGATGGTGGAAGCTGTTCACACCCCAGTGGACTGTGCTGCTGTAGCCCTACCAGCTCTGACATCTCCCTGGCCATGTCAACATTTGACCCCTTGGGAACAGTGGTTAAAATCAGTTGTATGAATTGGCACCATTTTTTCTTTCATTGCAGTGATGTCTGCTAGAGACAAATGCTATTCAAATGGTTCACATAAGCTTTTGCAACTGTAGGTGGTGGTGTTCTCTGTTTGTTTGGTTGGGTTTGTTTGTTTGTTTTCCAGTGGCTAATATTTGCTAGCAGAATAATTATAAAGTGGGAGTTCTGTAATGTGTATCATCATGGTGTATCACTGTGAAAGATATGGCCTTAAAAGGAAGGTTTAGGATGGTATTGTAATGGAAGATTCTGTTATTTTCCCTTCCCTTAAGTACAAATGAACCTTACTGGTCTTTCCTGGACAGGTCATGGGAAACAAGGCATTTGTAAAAATGTTCCAGTGGTAACAACCATCCAGTTATAATCAGCTAGTCTGTGTGGAGAAAGATATAGGAATAGAAATGTTAACTTTCTCATTATTGTTCTACTAATTGCACACAATCCTTTCAGAATATGACAAGGTGCATCAGTTTTCCCTTTCTGAAGATTTTTCCTTACCATGATGACTTTTTGTGAATTAGTAGAAACATACATGATGAAAAATCTTCTCTGTTGAACAGATACATTGAATGCTCACCTTGGCATTTCCTGTGATAATCTTGAAAAAGAAGATCCTGCATCCATATATGATCTTTACTCTGTATTGTTTCTGTTATTAAAACAGGTCATAAGTAAAGGCTTTCTTGTACAACTAAGAAGAGATTACTTTAATATAGAGGGGGCTTAACTGAATGACTTAATGCTGTGAACAGAGACAGAAAAGAGAAAAATGCAGCTCTGGTAAATTATTGCTCAGTCTGCACTGCCTGTGTGTTTCCATTCCTACTTTATTTATAAGTTCTGTACCAGTAGTCTACAGAATTTTTCAGTCATTACTAATTTATAAGACAAAAGAATTCATGGAACCCTTATGTCATGAAGCCTCATCATTTATTGACAATCTTAGGCTGCAGGATTAGGCACCTGGTAGCACTGCCAAAATCACAGCCATTCCCACGCACACCTCACGTTGCCCATTCCCTCCACCGTGCTGGCCAGCAGCCTGCCAGAAGCAGCACGTGTGAAGCAGAGACTAAAAGAAGATAAGGGAACTGATCCATCTGAAACACATGGAGACAGACATGGGCTGTCTCTGAGCTGTATCAGTTTCCTGATCCCAGCTCACGGCACAAGCACATAAGCACTTGTGGTGACTCTGGCTGCAAAGTGACACCGGTCTGGGGAGGATCAGGCAGCAGCTAAGAGGGCAGAGACCTCTGCAGCAGCAGGAGTGGCATATGGATCTCATAGTACAGCTTTAACCTTCTGACATACTTCTGTGATCCCTTCCCTCAACTCTTCTCTATTTAAGGGAAGAGGACATTACAGCAAACAAAATCCAGCGGTTAATTGGCTAAGTGTATCTGACAATAACGTTAGAGATACATTCAGACATACACTCATGGCTGTAATTCACCTTGCTTAACTGCATACCTTACGAGATGTAGCTTTCAGAAAAGTGCATCCTACTTTGTATGTCTCATGGTAATAGTGGAGGCATTCAAACTGGTGATCTCAGTGCATGAAGAGAAGACAAGCAAGGCCTTGATGGGGACTAGCCACAGACCTGACCTCAGTGACTGTAGCAGAGCTCCAGGTAGACCTCACTTACTGAAATGAGCATTTGGGATAGCTGACTGACAGAAGTACTTCTTCCAAACAAGAAAGTCTATTAGACTCTACTTATTCACTATAAGGAATAGCTTAGAAAACTACCAACCTCTGCAACAGCACATGATATAGTTCAGTCGTAAAAAAAACAAAAACAAAAACCAGCAAACCAAAAAACAAAACAAAACAAAAAAAAACCAAAAACCAAAAAAAAAAAAAAAAAACCAAAAAAAAAAACCCAAAAATAAACCAAAAAACTTTCCCATAAATGCAGAAAAAATACTCTCATTGACATTGTTCAGAACAGGAAAAAGATCACTAGTCTGTAAAATGTGTGTATGGGCTCTGTTTATGGAAAACTAAGCAATATAAAACATATGGCAATGCCACATGTAAGAAAGAAATATTTCAAAAAATATTTACTATAGGAATAAGCTTGTCAAGGGAAGAGTTAGTGATGAAGCTCTAAACATTTCAATCCAGACTTGACCTCATCTTGTACCTTCATCTCTTACTGACTGGAATTATTTATTTAATTCCATTTTATTTTATTTCCTGGCAACTCTCCAGACTTCTTGGAATCCTCTAAAATTTAATACTCAATCAGAAAATGTAGTATTTCTCAGTAAAACCCCTTATTCATTAAATTGCCTATTATGAATTTTCCTGTTAACAGATTCTCACAGATTCCTGAAGGACATCTGACAATAGCACATCATAAAAAATCAGCAAAGTCTCCTGTAATCTTCAACTTGTTCTCTTACAAACTTGCAGACTTGCTAAATACCTACAGAAGATAAGAAGGACTTTGTGGCATGCCCCAAGGAGTAATGAATGTACAGTATGGGACGTGGAAGAAACTAGTAGGCTAAACTTCTGTGAAGTCCATTCTTTTATTGTCAGAAACTGCTCTTGACACTGAACTTATTTCATTTCAGACCTATTTTTACCGGACTATGACAACTTATAGAAAACTAGGATGTGAAATTCTCCTTGAGGAGGACTCCAAAACATCTCAGTTTGGGCAATCCCTAAATCTCCAGTGATGTCTTTCCAACAGTATCTCAATCTCTATAGATTCCATCAAGGCTTGCTTTAACAGTGCCAGTTGCCAGCGCTGGTTCCCACTGCTGTCGTTCAAAGGGATTCCTGGTCTCTGATCATGTGGAAGAAGATGCAACTTCTAACACACATCTGGAAGCACTACAATAAACAGCATATGCTCACACTGATCCTTCTCTGCCATTTCACCTGCATATTGTCAGCAGGCAAAGTGCCACATTTACTGTACAGACTAAAATAGAAAATGGCCCAGCTTCTGCTGTCACAACATTTATTTCAGTGCTTCAAGTCACAACTTCATGTCTTCTCATATTTGCCTCACTGAACTTAAAAGACAAGGTAACCATGTACTACAGCTTGGAATTACATTGCATATTTGATGGTGAAACAAACTGAGACATTCTTCCCTCCACCTGTCCTTGGCTGCTTGCTTGTACTTTCACACAAGCAGGAAATTACAATAATAACTAAAAAAAAATAAAAATGCTGTTTAGAGGACATCTCCAATATTTAGATTAAAAAATTGCCTTCAGATTTATTGCTGGAAAAAAGCAGTGATTACCTGCGGGATGAAGAGAACTGCTGAGGAAAAGTGCCGTGAAAAACTAGAAGAAAATGTATGTAGGGAAAATCTGCATATTGCGTCCCTGCGTACTTTGTAAGATTTCTATTAATTAAAGGCTGTTTGATGAAAAGCAATATATTTTAAATAAATTAATTCACAAGTGGTGTATCAAGGGAAGTTGTGATTAATTTTCTCTGGTGGTGTTGACCAGCTTAACAGACAGTTATGACCTTTCAAAAATAGATTTCCATACAGTGTTGTTTTTTCCAAATTATAGAATAAAAGATTGTTATGAATTCTGCAGGAGCTATTATGGATACTAGGAAGTCCAGATAAATAAGTGACAGCCCAGTTCTTACACCATGAAGTGCAGTAACCTCAAATATCTGTCAGGACAAAAGATTTTAATTTATTAGCAATAAAAGCAGTGAAACAGCAAAGTCTTGGGGAAAATGAGAAAGCTATGGAAGAGTAGTGTCCAGATGAACACAATAAATGCATGAGAACAGACACTATTATTTTTTTTCCCAATACATGTAGGCATGTAAATGCTTCAGAGGGGGTGAGCAAGGATCCTAGTCTTTTCAGTGACTCCTTACATGGTTACCAAAACTTCTGCAGCTTCTTCTTTGTCCTGGTTTCTCTCGGTCAGCATTCTTTAGTCCCAAAAGAAATCCCTCTGAAGACTTTATAAAATCCAGGAATAATATAATTCACTTTTTAGGTGCAAAGGCCAGAGGTACCTCTCAGCATGGCTCCTCAAAAGTGTGACTTGGATGTCAGGCAAGAGTATCCTGCTGGGCATTGAATCCTGAGCTTTCCAGAATGTGAGGGGGAGGTTTCTCAGACTCAAGGGACATTCATCTAATCCCTAAACCAATGGATGAATAACACAAAGATTTTATATACATTTTATTTTACCATTTATTTGTAGACCATATTTTGATATAACTACATTTA
>WAAE01013388.1:42128-57544 GCA_013400495.1 Nicator chloris
AGGGATGCCAGTCCAGGGACAGGATGTTAAGCAATACCAGTGACCAGGCAGAAAAGGAGTCTGCAGGATAGCAGGAAGAAGGGATTATAGAAATTAGCATAAGGAGGTAGTGTCTTATTTAAATCTAGTAGTTCTCATAGGCTGTATGTAAATTCTATAGGATTTGTGTCTCACACCAGTTAGTTACTGTAAATAGAATATCCAACACAGAATAGGATAAGATATACTGTAACAAGAAATTCGCTCTCTTGGAACCACGCCAGCAGCTGGGCTGGCAACTGATGGCAAACGCTGGCACCCACGACCCCTGAGAATAAAGCATGTGTTCCATGAGCAACCCTGTCTCCTGAAGTATATCATCTAACCATCGAGAGAACGAATCGACATAAAAGTAGAATTGAAAGTACACCAAACAATATGCAATAAAGCTTGGCTTGGTCATTTAGAAATCGAAGCTTGTGGCATGATTTCCTTACCTCCTGGATTCAGTGGCATCTTGTCTATGATAGATACAATTCAGTCTAAGGACCTGGAATGGTAATTTTCCTCCCCTTTCAGTATATAAGAGTCAGAAAGGCAAGAAAAAAAACTTTGGGATAATTTCTTCAGATGAGTTTTAACAAGCACTGAGTGAAAAGGTGTTTCTTCAATTTCCTTCAACAATTTTCTTGTAACTTTTGAAAAAACTGAATCATTATCCACAGAGTAGGCAGTGTAATTTTCGTTATGATCCACATTTTCTCTTTTACTTAATAAGTGGATGTAAGCCTCATTTTAGCAGACAAAGCCAATCATTCTTTTAACAGTGAAATCACTAATGGCCTGATAATTTTTCATAAATGTTTTAATTGCTCTCCTATTCTCTTTAGTGCCTTTCTTACTGTTTACAGCTTTTGGCTTTTATGGCTTTGCTTGTCTGTATTCTTTTCAGTTTTCTAGTTTTTCTTTGTCCTTTCTTTCTGACTAAATATCTTCTGATGCTCCCTGGTACTCTTATCAGTTTGCAATTAGCTTTGCCTTTTTATATTTCTCCTTTTTAACATTAGTATTTCATGCACTTACGTGGTCCCACTGTCTTCTAATTCTGCCTTTGTGGACTAATATAATCAAAATTGTCTGTTTAATAAGATGCGTTGTGTCTATCTTTGGCCCTTTCCATGCCTGTGATGATACACAGCACCTGAAGAAAGAATCAGGAAAAAATTCTAGACAACCTGTTCCCACTTTGTGGTCCTGTGTAATCTTATATTATTTTCTTTTAAATAAAATAGCTGCAGCAAAAAGGCTTAGGAGTGCCTCAGACCATAAATGCCCTATCATTTGGTGATTTGGGTGTTGAAAAAGAAGAGGGAGGTGATGGTTTAATTTCCCTCTGGTGAAATGATGAAATTATTTTCTGTGCAAGTTATACACTTCCTATTTAAAGGAGAGAGAAATGATCCTCCAAGGAAAGATTTCAGATAGCCTTCCACAGGAGAGTGTTCCAGTCTGGAGAATCAGAGCAAGGGTGCTGTGCCAATTGTCTGGCTAGGATGGTAACTCCAGTGCTCTGTGCTGGCTGTGCTGCACCCTTTGGGGATGTGCCTAGCTCTCCCCAAGCCCTCCAAAGGCACACCACACAGCTCATTCAAGGATCCTTCTCTAGCACTCTGGGCAATTTAAAGTGGTCTGCTGTGGCTAGAGCTGTTAGGAAGATCTGGCCCAAAATAATCCAGGGAAGAAGTGTCATAATGAAATTTTGAAAAAAAGCTAAATTAAAGCGCTTAGTTTTGGAAAGCTATTTTCTCTACATTCCTTCCCAAATGGAGAAAATTAAGTTCTGCCTGTCAAAGCAGGTACTTAAACAGGCTAACTTACTCACTGAAGTCCAACATTCCAGTTTAGGGAGTTTTGATAGAAATGCAGCATGATATATAAAGAATACTGCCCTTAAACTCTGCTGCCTTGGGGAATTAAATTCTACTGATATCCCATTGTCACTTTGTTGAAAAAATGCTTGACCTGTTGGAGTGATAGTCATAGTTATGAAATGTATATTTTGCTTAGGAAGTGTGTTAATATGATACTGCAGTAGCACAGAAGTAGGAGACAATTTTTTTTTGTATGAGAACCGTGTTCTCTTCTGCAACATTTAAAATAGCTGCACATGAGCAAATGCAGGTAGGGGTGAACACTTCTTACACTGATGGAAGGAAGGGAACCTTAATGTTAATATTTTCTCAGGAAAAACTTACTGGGTAAATCACTGGTAAATCATGGACTATGTATAGCATTTGCTATACATAGTCCATGCTGAAAATCATACAGGAATTCTTATGTTAGAGATTTAAATTGGGGTTTCTGATTGAGAGTTCCAATTTTATTGGCTAGTTAGGTAAATGTTTTATCATTTGCATTTGCAAGGATTCAGGGAATGTTGAAGGTGTGTCTTCATGTAAAATTGTGTCTGGCAAGATATGTTAATTGTAGATGAGGACCTGTCCTTGAGGGTCATAATATGGTCTTTTTTTTTTTTTTTTTTTTTTTTTTGTACCCTTTGCGAAGAAACCCGTGAACAGTAGTCAAATTTTGCCACAAATGTGTTGAGAGAATTTTATTTTGCTTTGCAGACTTTTGGAAGGACTGCGAAAGGTCTAAGATAGCTTGTGATGGTAGACAATTGTAATAAAAATTATCCAAGTTCTAGGGGTGATCTATAACATTTCTACATAACTTCTCTCATGTTCCAGCTAAATTTTTAATTTAACCACTTGAATGCTACACAAACGCTAGTGTGGTCCACATGTCCTGGTACGAAAAGATCAGTGAAGAAAAGGGGGTTTTCTCCCATCCTTTCTACAAGCAGGAGCACTGTTTCCTGCACAGGTAGCAGAAGACACACTAAGGAAAGAGATGAACAGATGAAGGCAGCAGCAAAGAAGCAAGCAAAACCAAGAAACAAACAAGCAAGCAAGCAAGCAAACAAGCATTCTCCATGAGACAGATTACAGTCCAAGTTTCAAGAATACTTCTTGAAAAAGAGTGCTTTCTTGTCAAAGAAAAAACTCTGCAAACCAGTTTTGTCCTGGCTATCCTTTGAACAAGCAACTCTGTGGAGCCATAGACTCTTTCCTAACTGTGGCTACTTGCCACAGATCCACTGTGCCTTGTTTTTGAGTCATGCAAAGGGAAAAATGTGCACAATAAGCAAAATTAGCATGTGTAATACAACAAGCAAAGGTTCCTCTAGAATCCTGGGGTTAACCACATATAATAATAAAAACAAAGAATAGTAGTAAAAACAATTACACCACTAGAGTTGTATAACAACAAAAATATTTATCACTGACATTTCAGGCTAGAATTTGAAAGGTCAAATGTGCAATCATGCAGAAAAACCTTGTGTGTGGTAGTTTGTCTAACCTGTTGTGAGTTGCCATAGCTGAGAGTGGATCAGCCTTACTGCATGCAGTTGTCTCCTGACAATTACATAACTCTCCACCTGCAAATATCAAATTCACATGCTCAGTTTTTTGGGTTTTTTTAGAGAACATGCGTGCTTACATGTGCAATTTGTTTCTGACTCTTTAAAGCAATCAGAGTGCTCAGCCTGTATTTTATGATGGAAGTTCTTGTCCAGAAAGTGGCAGGAACTTGAAGGCTGGGCCATCACCCACTCCATTGGGATTATGGGTGACAGAAGAGCACTGAGTCCCACCCTTCACGTGTATGACCTGCCCCAAAACACTTTGCTGTAGCAAGGTAGCAAGCCTTTCATACAGAATAACAATGTGAGAATAAATTACAGGGAAAGAGTAAAGGATAAACAAGATCAAAGACAATTCTAGTCTCCATTTTAATTTCTTAAATGGGAGTGCAAACAAATAGCACTATTATAGTTACTTATTAAGAGAGTGTACTGTTGGAAACCTGCAGAAACTCAGGTGTCACAAGCAATAGATGTGCAGCATAATAAAATTCTCACCACTAAATGAGATTTCACAATTTCTTTTGGCTCCCTCTGCTTGTTTATCCACTAGTATTAAATAGTGTGCTGTCATAGTGCCTGGATGTACTCTGATGAATTCCTCAGTTATCTCTGCAAAGAAAAAAAAGCTTTCTTCTTTAGAAGCGCCCTGTTAATATGAGGGCTCTCTTCAAACTGAAGGTTTCAGTTGAAAATTGAAAACGCTCAGCATTTTTACTCTGTAAAATTAAGTGACCTAAGTTCACAAGACCTTTGTGAGTAAATTTAAAAGAGGAGTCAGCTGATTTGGATGCATATTGAAAGTATGTATGTGCCTCCAGATTCCTGCAGAATTTGTGTTTGTAAGCCTAGCTAGGGTCTGCAAATTCCTGTTTGCACAGACTTTTGTGAGTGTTACGGTGCCTCACCAGGCTAAATCTGCTAGCCGACATCTACAACAAAGGTGCCCTCAGAAACCCTGTGTTAAGACAGCTTTGTAGTCCTCAAGTAGCACATCAGAGATTTGTCACTGGCCTGAAGGGTCAGCAAAGGCTAGCTGTGGATGGACTGCTTGACTCCACTGCAGTTCCTGGGCCAGAGTGTTGCAGGTGGGTGATTTTCACCCCAGGGAATGGGGCAGTGGGCTCGGGAAAGTGGCTGAACAAGGGGCCTGTGACTGATCCCGTGGGTCCACGTACCTTGATGGCAGGAAGTTATTGTGCCTGCATGGGTGCCATGCAATCCAGTGTAATCCTCAGGCCCAGAGAGCTTAGTGGGGTTTGCTGGTAATTACAAACCAAAACAAGTCAAGTACGGTGACCTCTGTAAGTACAGCAGCCCTGCCAAGGGCCCTAGGCTGTTTTACAGAGCAAGCCAGGGAAGGAGGGTGCAGAGATTATTCAGAACCATCTCTTCATAAAGCAGAACCTAGCTGACCCAAAGGCATAGCTAAAAAAAGATAAATAATGGAATCTGCTTAGCTTTGTCGTATTTATGCCTTGTAAGCATAATTTTGAGGTTATGCAAAATAATTTTGTGTGAAACCCACAAAAAACCCACCCTGTGGATCTAAGGTTTTACTGTTGTTTTTGTGCAGGAAGTCTCATGTGCTGTTTTCTTAGAAAATGAAGCTCAGTTCATAGCCATATGATTAAAACAGACTCTTTCCTCTCCTCTAAAAAAATAAAATCGCATGAGCTCACTTACAAAAGCAACAGTCAGATCCTGGGGTTTGCTGTAGTGTATAAAAACACTTAGCACCATTAACCATTTCCTGGGATAATCAACTCATGCAACAATAGGGTGAGTAAATGAGTGAAAGGCCTCAATTTTTTTTTTATTTCTTCTATCCAGAGCCTGCTGTAGAAGCGTATAAGGAAAAGTTGTAGGGACAGTTTAATAATCACATGCAGAAGCAAAAGAAATCATGACAAGGGGGAGGCCAATCAGAATTGAAAGTGGGCAGAGGAATGTCAAACAGCAAAAACATGATTTCAGTTTTTTATGAAGGTTCATCATCAGGCTACATCAGTGACAATAGTAATTTTTTATTTATATTGTTATTTTTATTGTCCTTGAAATATTTTTGAAAGTGTAGTGTGAGAGCAAAATATTACTGTTTCCTTGGCTACAATTTTAAGAAATGTTTTGTTTGTTTTTGTTTTTTTTTTTAATTTTGGGGAGCTGTGGGATTTTTGAATTTTTCTTCAATTCTTGAGGATATCTTTGGTAATGGCCTGATTTTATATGGTGCTGGGTGACCCCCACTGTCACTAAGACACTGAAGCACTCAGCAACATTCACAATGGGCCTTTTTTTCCCCTCCTAAAAGTACGAGAAAAGTACTCAGTAAACCCAATAGCTATTAAACTAAAAAGAAAAGAAGAAAGCAGAGAGTCTTATAGCTCCAATGTATGTAGTGGCTGTAATGCCAAATGCTTTATCTTACAGTGGCCTTGGCTTGACTTTCATGTCAGGACTGACTGAACTGTGCTCAGACAGCTCTGCCCACTAGTGCACAGGCTGCTTCAGAGAAGACAGAGCTGTTCCTTCACCCCAGCTTCATCCTCTACCATGCTGTGCCATTGTGCAACATCAAGAGGTGCTGATCCAGTAAAAGCCATGTTGCTAATAGGGGGAAAAAAAAAAAGAAAAGTGCTCTCTCTGCAAAAACTGCATATTAAACCTGTGATGTTTAGTTCAATTCTACCGAATATAGGGTGGTATGGACAGTCCCAAACTCATACAGTGCAGGATTTAATGCCATTAGGAGATAATGAAAATCTAATCTCCACCCCAACCTCTCTGCAAAGAAAGAGAGACAGGGCATAACTGGCTCAAGTGCCAACTCCCTGCAGTGCAGTTCCTGTCAAGCCAATGTGTTATAATATGAAAAATGGGTGCTGAAATGTTTATGTCAAATAAGGAGGTGTACAAGTACTCTTAGCTGAAATAAAGCGAAACGAAAAAGAGGTTGTTGAAAAGGCACATAGCTACACGTTAAGAATCCCTCACTATCTCTTCAGAGCTCCTTTGTTGCTGAAGGAAAGGGCAGCCAGCTGCGTGGGCAGCCCCTCAGCTGAAGTGGGAGTAGGGAAGTGGGAGGAAATCTCCAGGGCCATGCCAATTTACTGCGGAGCGTTCAGCACATCTGTAGAACAGCTGATCTGTATACGCCAGCTCCATTAGAAATTTAACTAAGTCTCACGAATTATGGTATTTAAGTAATTGAAAGACTGTCCTTCAACCAGCTGAATTTCCTAACTTATCTGCAGAAATGAGAACCATAGCAAACCTGTGGAGCTGTTCTCAGCCACCTGGTTGGAGTAAACCTGCTCCCTGTGAGCGTAAAGCAGCAGGTATGTGTACTGTGCGAGTAACAAGGTCACTGACCGTTCAGCTGTAGGAGCAAACTCGATTAAGACTGGTGATAATCTTTTGAAAGACTGTAATTTGTCTCCATTTGAAGAGTATTATCTTTGTTCTACAGCTATCACGGAGAACAAGGTTAACAAATATTCCGTGATGAATTTTTGAAAGCTTTAGTCAGATCTTGTATATTTAAGCCTTTCTAAACGGCTGTCAAAGGCAAGGAAACAAAGTGTCAAATTTGTACACAGACCTACCTAATGGCCTTTATCTGAGAGAGTGGTTTATGATTTATACAGTCTCTACCTTTACTTAAACAATTTCTCTTTTGCTCTGTAGTGAAGGCAATTTTACAGCATTACTCACGTGGGAGAGATTAGCCCCTCAGAAAGACTGATCTTACTGAAGGAAGTAGGAGATTTAAAACACACAGAGACATGATGCAAACCATATGATAATCAGCTTTTATTACTAATAGCTTCTGAATTGTCAGTTGACTGTGTTTGGATATAAAAGTTATAATTGTAAGTGCATTCTATTTTAAAAGGGATTGTGCTCATAAAAAGCTGTCAATTGTCCTTAACATTTAAGCAAACCATCACCTTCAATGACGTTGCATAAATATGAATAAAAATGCATACTTTTTATCCTTGAATAAACATTAAAAACATAGCTAAATAAGAGAAAACTCTCTACATGATTTATAAAATCATAGAAATCCTACCCTCAGGAAAAAAGGAAAGAAATTAGTCCTGGATATGCCTCCTGGATATTTTTTCTTAGAGAATTATTCTTGTAGTGTCATTCTGGGAGTCTTGTTGCACGCAGGATTGGTATCTGGAAAACAGAAAGAAGCCACATATGTAGTTAAGCATAAATATAACTTATGTATATGTGTATAGGTGTATATATATATATATATATATATATACGTACACATAATATAAATGCATTTAGGCATCCATATCCACAGACATTATGTCTTTAATTTCAGGAATAGATAAGAAAATTAAAAAGTAGAACAAATGCATCGAGACTCTATGTTTCTTTGCACATATTCACTCTGGTGAGAATCCTGTGCAATTCCTCTGTGATCAAATGTTCTCAACTGGTTTTGTCACACAGTAGATTTTGCTGGCTTTAGTGAAAACGATTTTAAGACTACTTACGCATGAAGATACATTAGTGCCACTCAATCCAAGAAGTCGTACCTCCTCTTTTCCTCAGGACCTAGCAGTGAGACTGTGGCTAATGTGTTTTTAGCTATGCCAGCTGGCTTCCTGGTGAACCCTGCTGCTAGTTCTAGCAGATTTGTGGTTACCATTTGGTCTGAGAATTAGTACTTGTTGAAAGTGTATTAAGGCTGTCTTGCACTTTAAGACAGAGTTTTTGTCTGGATCTTTTTTTTGATTGACTGTTCTACCACAGATACCTTGTGGAATTGCTAGAAAGGATTAAGGAAACGGACAAAAATATAGTTCCTTGTGGTTCAGGTGCACTAATGTATCAAGGATCAAACTTGTAATATGAAAGAGAAATTGTTAGACCAACATTTTCCGTTTCCAAACTGTCTTTTTTTGTTTGTTTTGTTTTGTTTTGTTTTGCTGTCACTGCTGTCATGTTTGGCAGTGAGAATGCAATTCTTTTCAGATACTTTGATCCATTCCATAGTAATTATTAATGAATGATGAGACCAGAAGAACAAAGAAACGCAATGTCAACATGGGGCTTGACCTCATCTCCAGCCCTTTAGCCTTCCAAAATCTTACTGACTTGTTAACTTTCAATGCAAGAGAAGTCTGAAAATTACAACAGCCTTAATTATCTCAGGCAATATACCTTTCATGCAATTTTTGTTACTTTAAAAATACGTAAACAAAGCTGTAGTGTTGTAGAGCACAGACAATGGAATTGACAACCAATGAGAGGTGAATGTTTCTCTAAAAGAGGACATCTCTTGTTCACGTCATCTACTGGTTATGATGTTTGTATTCTTGATTCTGTATTCTAGAAGGCAGAAACAGAAAAATACACTTCTTGTGTATATTTATATGATATAACACTTTGTAACTTACCCTGGAGTTACATAGCCACTGGAACTTGGTTATAGTCCAATAAATAAGACCTCTCAAACTCTGTTTGAGAGGCTATACTTTTTTAGCTTAACTAAAACATATAGAAATAATGGAAAATGAAACTAATATGTCAGTATTGACAAGAAATATTATCAGACCTGACTAAAATCAATGCTTCCTTCATGAATTTTATTTTATCTTATTTATAGACCTTTCTGTTGCTCTCATCTCTAAATTATCTATGGCTTTCATAGAAACCAATGAGGTTAGCATCAAACATCACCTGGGAGATCAGAAAGATTAGTGTCTTCATTTTTCAGATGAGAAAATGGAGTCACACCTCACAGACATGGCTTCTTTTCAGACCACAGAGAACACAGGAAGCTGAATAAAAATTGATCACCATGACAATATGAGTTGAATTTCAGTTGTTCTACTTTTCAATCCAAGTGCTTCTTTTTAAGTCTTTTTTCAGAGATAGTTGACACATACAGTTAATTGATTTCACTCAACACACCTACAGCCATTAAAAGAAAAATACAAAATCTGCTGATTGAGAGGAAAAAAAGGGTAAAAGAAAGAAATATAAGCCATATTTTAATATTTTTAAGATTGTAATGTAAATGTGAAGATTCATATTCTTCTGTTCCAAGCTATAATTGGTAGTTCCATGTTCGAGAAATATGAACTTAGTAGACTCATAATGTCTATTTACCTGTTTTCAAACATTCATTACGTTGCATTTATTGTGATGCTTGCATGTTCTTTCTCTATTTTTGTAGTAAATTTAAATCGTAATTATTTACTGCTTCTGTGAACTTATTTTATTGTGGACCACATTTTTTCCACACAATAAAAGGAAAATAATGTCCTAAAACCTGAAGTAAGTGTATGTAGGATCTAATCAATAGCTCTCGTCAAATGCATTCCTCTGGCCTTATAAATGCTATGGGTTCAGTTTCTGCCCATGAAAAAAGAGAGAATTAAAAATGACCCAGGATTATTTAGATGAAGAGAAAAGCAATTAAATGATAAATTAGTTAACAATTTTGCTTATGACATACAAGCTTCATTCCATCTCATCCAGCAAATACAGTAATCCAGACAAATTATTCATTAGGAACTAATTGGTGCCGTTGTTGGGAGGCAAGATTTTAATGGCCAGTTGGTTTAAAGAAGGATTATCTGAAAGGAATTGGTCAACTGCCAGAAGCTGTTTGCAATGACAAATTGGTCACAATGAATTGTTTAGAGAGAAAACACTACTTTTTGTTTATGAAACAAATCTGCATGCCAGTCCGTCAAGCTCAGTATGAAGGATGTTTGCTATAAGGTCATGAATGCAACAATGGTTTGCTTTTTCTAGTATGTACTGTTTATTTCTCTTGAAGCTGTAACTGCTAAATAGCAGCAAAAAGTAGTTAGCAACTCCAGAATCGGGTCTATTATTGTAACAGAGAAAGGCTGCCTAGCAGTCTTTTCATATCCATCTCTTTTTTATCATTGCCAATCTTCCTGTATTCAAGAGGTAATCTGAAAATACCTGTGTGCAATGGCTTGTAGACATTTTCAGGAATTCTAATGATTGTACTGGATCATTTAAATTCAGTAACCTATCTTCCACTGCTGCAAAGCCTCTCTGAGTGATTCAAGCCATCTAGCTCCCGTGAAGAAGCAATATGATTGCCAGTGCTCCCTCAGAGCTGCTAAGAAATAACCATTAAAATTTGCTTTTAACAGTGTTTCTTACAGCACAGTAATTTAATGAAATGTGTTGTTCACAGATGTTGAAGAGGTAGATGTTGCACAATAGTCAGTACAGTCAGATTAATGGTTTTGCCAGCAAATGTTATTGTAAGTGTACTCAGAAGACTGCAATCAATTTTCTGCACAGCACAAAACACAGCCCATGTCCAGTTGCATGACACTGCATGATATTCTCCTCTTGCCTACACAGAAACAATTTCCAAGAGGCCATACTGTCTTTCTGGTGCATTTATCTTTGTCCTAGTCTAAATATAATGTAAGCCTCCCTATTCTTTAAAGACAATACTTGCACACATGGAATAGCCTTTGTGCAAGAAAGTTGCTATGGAAATCCATTATAACTTTTTTTTATGGCTAAAAACGCCTTCCAGATAGCTCTGTATAATGTCAAACCTTGTATGTCGCGCAGTGACTGCCTACAAGTGTATTAATACATATCTGATGGGCAAGGGGGATGTTGTGCAGAAAATTCCCCTATGCACTTCTCAGCAGAAGGGAAAGGTACTCTCTATGGTCAGTGAGAGAAACAGAATCCTAAATTGGAGTGCAAGACAGACTAGGGAGATGCAACTCCTGTAGTATTCAAATGCTTTATGCTATACAGAAAAGAGAAGGACCATCCACTACAGCTTTAATGGTTGTAACATAAATCTATAAGGGTTCTCTCTGCAGCTGACTTTACTAAGCACGCAGATTGAGTATTATAGCTTTCTAAGTTGTCCCTATCCCCACAGTGTGGACAGTGATATGAGCCTGTATTTTTCAGGCAGTAGATTTGTCTGAAGTCATCTCAAAAAGATGGAAGAAGCAGACAATAAGTGTAATCAATTGAGCACCAAGTCAGGCCTAATCAGTCAGACATTAATCTGCTGTTATCAGTAAGCTAACTACAGAGGCAACCAACGATCAGGCATTGAACACTTCAGCAGAGAGTCTACTGACATTTAAGTTGAAAATAGTTCAGTCTAATGTACTTCAGGACACAATTTATTCCAATTATTTTAGACATTTATCCCTCAAATGTTTTTTCTTGATATTTGAAGTTTTAAATACCAGTCTACAGAAAATGGAGTGTGTGGTACACAAATCTATGAAGTTCACAAGCTGTCATGTACCTTCTAGTGTGCAGTTTCTAAATGCACAGATTTCTGTGTCAGTAAAAGCACCAGGACAATGACCAGGTTTATTTTTACATTTTGCAGTTTTTATGCTTCCAGGCCCGTCATATACCTCAGTTACCAGTAGGGATGTGATGTGATATTTGCAAAAAGAGCAGTGTTGTAAAGGGAGATCCAATTCAAGAGGGTGTCTTATCTCAGTGTTCACCTCTACTCTGCTCCTTTCTCCTGCTGGAGATTACTACTCAAATGTGTCAGCTCAATTGTTTGCTTAACGCATTTTAAAATATATCTGCCCAGTAAATATATTTTGGATAAGTGTGGTAATTTCATAGAACCAGCATGGAGCACAGTCACCAGATCTGTTCCTCAATACCTTTTGGTGAACATACAGGAGCAGGTGTGCACTGATCTGGTCTAAAGGTTCATAGGGAAAAAAAGAAACCCTAAATGTTCATGCATACATTACCATGAAACTCTTCACTGATTTGATTTACACTGCTACCCTACAGGCAGTAATGGAAGATTTAGATGCTTCCCCACAAAGAGGCTGTTTCTGTGTCCCTTGTGTCTCAGGAAAATAGTCATAATTGAAGATAAACCTTCAAAAATTCAAGACAACTGTTGAGCTTTGACCACAGAGATAATCAGTTTTATAGTATTCTGAAAACAAGACAGGTCTCAAAGGTGATATTGTATCGTCTGTCACTAGGGAGCATATACTTTATTTTTGGCTCTTGTCTCAGTGCTGATAAAATGTACCTTTTGTACTGAGTTTGGACTGGAAAATACTTATCTGGTAGTGAGCTCTGACTTTTCTGAAATTTTCACTTCATTTTCACTTCTGAAATTTCAGAGATCATTTAAAAATGTGAACAAAAGAAATGGGAACACTTCTTTAGTTTCTGAACTGTTGTGCTTCCTGAGATTGTTATTTGTCTCTAGTTATTATGAACATTCATCAAATGAATAAGAGTGAAGAAAAAATGTGCACTCATTTACACAAAATGACTCTTCTAAAGTGGAAAGGTCTTTAGTATCATTGGATACCTAACTTTTTTTAGTGTTGAGAGTATGTTGCAAACACATGTGGCATGGAAAGTTTGAAACGTCACGCAGCTTTCCTGTGACACATTAACAATGTTTATGTGTATAAGAGCAAGTACATGTAGAACCCAATTTTGGTCAAAAATACTGTACTGTGAACAGTCATTGTTGACTATAATCATTATCATTACATCTGAAGCAGACTGCAGATAGGAATGCCTCTCTTTCTATTTTGTTTCTGTTTCCTTTCCAGTTTTCACAGGCTTGTCAGCTTGAAAAAAAAAACCAACAAAATAAAAAGAAAAATTTTTTTTAAAAAAGGGCGATTTGTTTGCTAGGCAGAAGGGTCTCTGTGTCCTGCGAGAAGGAACTTTGCTCACAATCATGGACAGGCATTTGGAAAACACTGTGAATTTTCTGAAACTTAGTGCTTTGCCTTGTCACATTGAAATACTGAGCTGCAGAGAATGGCATCCATTCCCAAGTCTAGGCAAAGTGAGCTGCTTTTTTTTCCCCTTTCAAGTGCCACACTTCTTTCCAACAGTTGAGTAATGACATGAATGTAAAGTAGAGGTCCCTGATCTATGTAAATATTAATTTTGTGCCTTTTTTTAATACTGATTTTGACATACTCTGCTATAAACAGTTTTAACAGGCTTTCTATTTTGGTCCGTCGCAACATCCCAGCAAGTCAAATAGGTCTCTGAGTAGGGTAGATAAGCACAACAGAGAAAGGGTGTCTATAAACAGAGGAAAAAAAAAAAAAACAAGTTCACATCTGGGTCAGTGAACAATCGTTGGTGTTTGGGAAACAATGTCAGTGAACTGCAGCACTTAACATTGCTTTAAAAAATTAAGTGCTCCTGGTCTGATAGAACTGTCCTTGAAATCAAAGGGAATTTTTTCCTGATTATAATGGAAACTGGATAGAAATGTAATACCAACGTGATTACATGCTTAATACATTCAACAAATCTAGCTATTTATTAGAAACATGGAACACTACGTAAATCATTATCTGGATAAATCGTTATCTGGAATTCAGAACGCCTTTAGACAAAAAACCACAAGAACAAGAAAAATAGAAAAGTAGGAAAACCAGTCTGTCATTGGCAAAAGACCTGTGTGTACTTACTAGTTCTGTTTATGAGCACTTGCAGAAATGTTCTAGCGGTACATATGTTCCTACTTTGCATTTAAAAAAAATAGTATGCAAATTCAAAATAAAAACTTGAATACACACCAGCATTTTTGAGCTCTGCATAAAATGTGGTTTTGCACTGGCATATAGCTAAAAACACTAAACTGGCAAATAATAGGAAACATTTGAAACCCTCTCACATGAGTCTATGTTTGCACCTGACAGGCATATACAAGTGCAGGGCCTTGCACTGCATCTCCTGTTAGACAAACTTTGAATAAAAGCCCTGGTTTCCAAATTCTGCCCCACCTTTCAAGATAAAAGCACATGAAAGTGCTAATTCCATAGGACAAGGCATGTATAGGTTGACACTACCTTTGGTTCCCAGGAGCTTTTCAAATTTTTTTTTCCCCTAAAAGCTCCAACTATATTTAATATTGAAGAAATATTACAAGTGCCTGGAAATAACAGCTGAACCTACCTGCAAATCCAGTGACTGCATGGAGGAATGAGGCACGCTGGTGACAAGGGAAGAGGAGGTGGCATTCCCACATATGGGCTGTTGACGTCTTTTTGTCCATACACAGCACACGGACAAGAGTGACTGGTTCATCTGTAATGAGGAGAATTTTTAGATCTGTAAACCAGCAAGGAGTATTAGTCTCCACACAAAAGCATGTCCCTTGTTCCCTGTACACATCCTTTCCTTCTGACATGTAAAACATTAGGCAGAGACCAGGCCTTCTCTTCAAGGGCACAGCTTAACCCGTGGCATGAAGTGTCCTGTTGAATCTCCCATGAACTGTTTGGACACTCAGCCAGTCCATTTGCTCCCAGACTGATGAAAGCCACCTATTTCAGTTAACTGAACCATCCTGGTCATGCTGCCTTTGATTTTGTTTACTTGATGGATCCCAAAATCACACTGTTAATGAATGAGCTGCACATACCATAATGATGAGCTGTGTACCTCTGGCAGATGAAACTTTTAAATATTTATCTTATTGAAGTATTTGATGATTTTCCCATATTAGTCTATTTGATTCCTGTCACTTTTATGGTTCATTAACCAAAAACAAACAAACAAACAAATAAACAAAAACTCCTACTGATTTTTTCTGAATTTTGATTACTTTAGGTGGAAACTAAGCTGTGCTTACCCCAAAGAAAGTAGCCAGGGACAAATACATTGCAACTGGAAAAACTGTAATAGAAAGTAACAGAAAGGAAGGGAACACAAAACTTTCAGGAGAGTAACAGACAAAAAGCAAGAGTAGGTATTGCTTCGTACACAGACTAACAAGTAAAAAAAAAAAAAGCTTGTAATACTTTACTAGCGGTTCAGAGGTTTTACTCATGGGCTTCCAATTTCTCATACTTATTCTACCACTGTAACATTGTTAAGTGATACTGTGCTCTCAGTTGTGTTGTCCAGGACTTTTTCTGACAATTTA
>WAAE01013389.1:0-24490 GCA_013400495.1 Nicator chloris
CTAATTCATCACTATTGGGGCATGGGGCTATCAGCACATGGGGCTAGCAGGGCACAGAGCAGCCTCACCCAGGGCCGGGTGCTGGGATCCGTGGGAGATTCCTTGTGGTGCAGCTCCTTTTGCACCGACAGAGGCTCCCCCGCACTCTCCCAGAAAAGCAGGCACGGTGGGGCCTGGAGTGGGCTCAGAGCATCCCAGGAAATCTCCTTTGGAAGCACCACACTCCATCAGCGGGGCTGCGGGGACAGCAGGAGCCACCAGGAATGGGAATGGGAATGGGAATGGGAATGGGAATGAGAGGAGGGAGAGGAGCGACAAGGGGCGAGGTGAAAAGGAGACCTTGCCGTGGATTTGGGTCTGGCTTTGTCAGAGGAATAAGAGAAGTTCCTAAAGCAGCTGGAATTTGCTGAGACCCGTGGGGTCCCCTTGGTGCCGCCCTGAGAGCATGGCCACAGGTTTAGGGCTGGTTTATGGGGAACCTTGGCACGTGTTTGTTCCTTTCTTGGCATTTGTATCCCTCACCAAACCCCCAAAGCTTCTCCTTCCCCACCTGCCCCCAGCGGGTCTGAGCTTACCCAAAAATGGACTCAAAAATGCAGAACAAAAGCCACAAGCCCAACCCTTTTCCAACCCCAAATCTACCCTGAGTCCTTCCACTGGTCTGGAAGTGTTTGGGAATTCCAATTTTCCATGGTTCTGCCTTCCTGCTTTCTCTCCCAGGTGACTTTGTCCCAAAATTCCATGAGCAAGGAGTCGTATTCCTGCCCAGACACTTGGGGTGAAGTGTCCCAGAGACGTTTCCTATTCCACCAGGGGGATTTTCCCACAGAGACTCTCCCTTCCAAAATATTCATGGAGAAATGTAGGATTAATACGTGGAGGATGGAAGCAGCACCAGAATGGTTTGCTTGTGGTGACTCAAAAATCAGGAGGCCGGGGCAGCTCTGTTTGTTGAGCAGCTCCTCGAGGAAGGCCGGGCCTGATCCTGGCTTTTCTCTATAAAATGCCTCAGAATCCCAATGAAATCAGGGAAAACGCTCAGTGCTGATGTGCCACGAGACAAACCACAGTGTTGATGGGTGGTAAAACACAAACCTCCCCTTCCCCGAGGGGAGCTGCCCAGCAGCACCTGGAAATCGGAGCCCTGTGAGAATTGGGGGTGTCAAGGTGCTCGTTCACCTCTTGGCTGAAGTCTCTCCCAGCTCTGGGAGGGAGGAGCTCCTCTCTCCCGGTGTTTCCTGCTTTTTTGTGTTTCCTCCTTGGTGATCCAGCCTGGCCAAGCCTTTGCTTCCTGCTCTTCTCCGGAGGACAACAGAGTTTAATGTCCCAGTGCCAGGGACCATGGCTCGTGTTTGTGAGCAGAGTTTGGTGTCCCAAAGCAGAATTTGCAGTCCCAAGCCAGGGACCGTGGCTCATGTTTCGGAGAAGAGTTTGGTGTCCCAGAGCAGAGTTTGGTGTCCCAGAGGCAGGGATCATAGCTCGTGTTTTGGTGCAGAGTTTGGTGTCCCAAAGCAGAGACTGATATCCCAGAGCCAGGGACTGTGGCTCATATTTCGGAGCAGAGGGTGGTGTCCCAGAGCAGAGTTTGGTGTCCCAGAGGCAGGGACTGTGGCTTGTGTTTTGGAGCAGAGATTGGTGTCCCAAAGCAGAGTTTGGTGTCCCAGAGCCAGGGACCGTGACTTGTGTTCCTGGACCAAGCAGCTTTTAACATAATTCCCACTCTTCCCCTCCCAATCCCGCTTCTCCCACGGGATTTCTCAGAGCCCCCAGAGGACATTTGACCCCGCAGTGCTTCCAATTCCCCCGTGGCATTCCCGCTGCTTCTTCCCAGAGCATCTGTGCTGAAGCCGTCCCTCTTCCCCTTGCAGCCGAGACCTTCCCGTTCTTTCCACGTAGCTTAGAGCCTTTTCCTCAGACCTTGTCTGTGATTTGTACATCCCTACAGAAGCAGGGTGCCCAAAACAAGATGCAGTGCTCCCGCTGGAACCTCACCATAGCCCTGAACAATCAGGTAACAACTTCCCACCGCCTCCTCCCCGCTCCTCCTCCTCCTCCTTCCTCGCGCCGCCCCCGTGGCTCCACTTTGCTGCAGCTCCATCGCATCCCCGGCTCCATCCCACCCCCAGCACCTCCCCGAGCCCTCTCCATCGTCGCTGTGTGGTGCCTTCCCATCCATCCCGTGCAGCAGGGCCATTTTAGGGCACAGGCACTCATCTCCATGTCACCTGCCGTGTCCCAGGCCCCTTCCACGCGGCGCTGGAACGCCCCGCAGAGATTTGAAGTCGCGCGGTGACGTTCCCGGGTTGGTTGGTTGCCGTTTGGGACCACTCTGCAGGGACCTGGTGCGATGTGTCCCAGGGGATGTAGGGAATGCAGGATTCAGGCACATCACGTCCCGTTCCCAGCTCCCCACATGTTTTCCAGCAGAGGTTTGGGGTAGGAAACTGGGATTTTGCAGCTCCCCAGGAGCAGCCCTGCTGCCCACCCATATCAGGAGGAGTTGTGGGGGCTCCTTCGCTGCTCCCCTCGGCTCCTGGAGGGGGGATGAACACACAGGGGGGCAAGGCTGGGGAGCAGCCCCAGGTTTGTCAACCTTGAATCCCCCCAAAATCCAAGTGGTGGCTTCAATCACGGCCTCGGTTCCACTGGAGAGAGCCAGGGCTGTGCTCGAGGTCAGTGAGTTCACCCCCAGGGAGGCTGAGGGAATCTCTGGGCTTGAAAAACACCTCCAGGATCCTCAGGAGCACCCCCCACCACCACCAGACCCCACCACAAAGCTCCAGTTGGCTCCAAAACCTGGCTGGGAGTGCCACTGGCTGCAAGGAGCTTCAGTGACCTGGATCAGAGATCTTCCAGGCGCAGGAAGTGTGGAGCACCCTCTGGATCTGCAAAGCAAATTTAATGGGTGCTCCGTTTGGAACGCTGGGATCCAGCTCAGCTGGCTGCGGTGATTTAGAAAATATTCGAAATTAATTGCTCGGTTTTGTGAGTGCAGTGTTAGTGATTGCTACACAAGTCATTTTAGTCCTACCTAGGGGCATATTTGCATATATTTATCCTCCTTTCAAGTGGAGATCTTTGGGGAAAGTGTATTTATCTGCTCCTAACTCTTTCTTCGGCTTTCAGCCGTCCTACAGTCACCTCGTCATTTTGTTCCCATTTAATGTATGTATGGAATAATCGACTCTTCCTCTTCCCACCATGTGGAAATGAATCCACAGAGATCAAAAAGCATTAATGTGGGGAAGGGTTTTTCCTTCTGCCAGGAGCAGATGCAGGAAGCTGGGGAAGAGAGAAAGATGGGAAAGATGGAGCTGGGTCCCCCAAAAAGTGTCTGGGAGGGCAGGGCACAACCTGGAGAGGAGATGGAGCAGCCAGGGGTGGCAGGGACCAAGCTCCCTCCTGGAGGAACTGGGAGAGCTTTGTCCTCCATAAATCCCAGAGATCCAGCGGGTTTCCCAGCAGGAAGATTTTCCATGCCTGGGGAAGTGAAGAGGGACACTCCAGAAGCTGAAACCCAGGGAGATTTCAGCCTCCCAGGCAGAGAATTTCCCAGTGCTTCTTGCCTGGTGTGGCATCAGAAAGTCCAACTGATCCCATTCCCAGCCTTTTTTCTGGAGCGGGAGGAGTTCTGCCCATTCCTTCTTGCCTGGCACCAAAGGGTCCAACTGATCCCATTCCCAGCTTTTTCCCAGACAGGGAAGATTTCTCCACATTCCCAGGAAAGCAGCACCACAGCCTCAGGAATCGTGCTGGCAGGAGCCCCTTCCCTGGATGTCCCTGGGGGTGTCCCTGGGGGTGTCCCTGGGGGTGTCCCTGGGGGTGTCCCTGGGTGTCCCTGGCAGTGTCCTGGATATCCCTGGATGTCCCCAGGTGTGTCCCTGGCTGTGTCCCTGGATGTGTCCAGGGGATCACCTGGGGATCCTGGGGAGCCGTGGTCACTCCAGGGATGTCCCACAGGGAAGGAGCCGTGGTCACTCCAAGGATGTCCCACAGGGAAGGAGCCGTGGTCACTCCGGGGATGTCCCACAGGGAAGGAGACATGGTCACTCGGGGATGTCCTGTAGGGCAGGAGCCGTGGTCACGCCGGGGATGTCCCACAGAGAAGGAGCCGTGGTCCCTCTGGGGATGTCCCGTAGGGAAGGAGCCGTGGACACTCAGGGATGTCCGGTAGGGAAGGACCCGGGGTCACTCAGGGATGTCCGGTAGGGAAGGACCCGGGGTCACTCAGGGATGTCCGGTAGGGAAGGACCCGGGGTCACTCAGGGATGTCCGGTAGGGAAGGACCCGGGGTCACTCAGGGATGTCCGGTAGGGAAGGACCCGGGGTCACTCAGGGATGTCCGGTAGGGAAGGACCCGGGGTCACTCAGGGATGTCCGGTAGGGAAGGACCCGGGGTCACTCAGGGATGTCCGGTAGGGAAGGACCCGGGGTCACTCAGGGATGTCCGGTAGGGAAGGACCCGGGGTCACTCAGGGATGTCCGGTAGGGAAGGACCCGGGGTCACTCAGGGATGTCCGGTAGGGAAGGACCCGGGGTCACTCAGGGATGTCCGGTAGGGAAGGACCCGGGGTCACTCAGGGATGTCCGGTAGGGAAGGACCCGGGGTCACTCAGGGATGTCCCACAGGGAAGGAGCTGTGGTCACCCCGGGGATGTCCCATAGGGAAGGAGCCGTGGTCACTCAGGGATGTCCCACAGGGAAGGAGCCGTGGTCACTCAGGGATGTCCCTCGTGAGCCACCGAGGAGCAGCCACGGGCTCTGCCAGGGCAAGGCCTGGCCACCAAACTCGGGTGCTGCCCTCCCCTTGTCCCTCTCTTATCTGTCCCCATCAGTGGGGTCCCCCCGGCCCCGCTGAACCCCCGCCCCAAACCCAGGATGGCGATTGCCCGGCTGGAAGGTCCTGATTGCGCTTCCCTCCCCAGAGCCGCCTCCCTTTATCATAAAGGGTGCACATTTCCCCTGCTGCAGCTTCCACGGCCACAGGCCCTGAGGGCCAGCTCAGAAATGGAGGGAATTAATTACATTTTTTTAACTCCCCTCCTTTTAAAGTAGGGGAGAGAGCGATGAAACGTCCCGGGGGGAGCGGGGGGAGCTGCTGAGGAGGGTGAGGAGGGAGGGAGGCAGCAGCAGGAGGTGAGGGGGGAGCTGCTGCTTTCATCCAGGAGGGTCTTTGTGCGTCAACCTCGGGCTCCCCGACACTCCAGGACCTCTCCCTGCTCGTCCCCACCGCAAAGGTGACCTCGGGACAGGCAAGGGACGAGGCCGAAGGCTCCTGGCCCCATGGCTGGCATTGACTCGGCCCCGAGTGCGAGCCCAGGGCATGGATTTGGGCCAGGGGAAGGGGAAAGGGAGAGGGCAGGGATGAGAGGGAGGGAAAGGGACGGCTGCCAGTCCTGCTGATGGACAGCGAGCAGATCCCCCTGCAGATAAACCCTGGCAGATGTGGAGTGGGTATTGATTTTTAGTTAGTGATGATAATGCACCAAGAAGTAATAAATTAGAAGCCAGCAAGGTCAGAAAGGAAAGGGAGAAGGACGCTGCATTCTTGAGGAGGGGATCCAGAGTTCAAAAGTGGCCTGGGAAATGAGTTTCTCCAGCTGAAAGAAGTCAGGGAATGCGGGCCTAGGAGGGCTCTGCAGGGTTTGCTGTGCTGGGTGGCAAGGAGGGAATGGGAATCTCCGGTTGTCTCTCATTGTTCCAAACACCTTCATGTTCTGGGGCAGGGAAAGCTGGATCTGCCCTCAGCTGAACTTGTGCAGAGCTCAGAGATCTCGGCCCCAAATCCCCCTCAGCCTGTCCGAGAAGGGCAGGGGCTTCTTGGCCCCAAATCCCCCTCAGGCTGCCCGGGAAGGGCAGGGGCTTCTTGGCCCCAAATCCCCCTCAGGCTGCCCGGGAAGGGCAGGGGCTTCTTGGCCCCACATCCCCCTCAGCCTGTCCAGGAAGGGCAGGGGCTTCTCGGCCCCACATCCCCCTCAGGCTGCCCGGGAAGGGCAGGGGCTTCCCGTGGTCAGCGTTCTTGGAGAGGGACCGGAGAGTTTTGGGGCTCAGCTGAGCTGTCAGGGGGCCCTCGGCCACCCCAAATCCATTGGAACATCCAGCTGGGATGGAGCCCCCGGCCCAGCCTCTGCCAGGCCACGCAGCTGTTCCCCACCCCGGCAGGGCTGGAGGGAATCCTGGTGTCCTGATGTTCCCTAGGGAATTCCAGAGGGAAATTCAGCCTGTCCCTTCCCGAGGGAGGCCTCGGGCTGGGCTGAGCTGTCCCTCAGCAGTGCCAGTGTCCCTGCAGGGATTCCAGAGGGGGAGCAGGCACTGGGAACTCCCCAGGACTGGGGCTGGTGGAGCTGAGGAGTGACTTCAGGGGGCAGAGCTGAGGTCAGGAACCGCTCCCAATTCCCACTGATTAAAGCCAATTCCCTTTTTTAGCAAGATGTGTGGAAGCATCTGCCCCACTCCCTGAATTTGAAGTGTGAATCTGCGTTTCATTTGCTAGCCTTGCTTTACATCCCCCTTTTTTATCTAAAAGGAAGTGTTAATGTGGCTCTCACTGGCTTGGGGAGCCGTTTCTTTTCTCGGGGTAATAAAAAGCAGCTGAGGCACTCCAGGGAGGGAGAGCAGCACAAACCCCGCTGCTCCCTGAGTGATTCCAGTCGCCCTTCGCTTTCCAGCGCACAAAATCCTCTCTGCACCTGCAGGGCTTGGCTGGGCAGGCTCACACTTCAGCCAGGCAGCACTTCCAGGCCTGGACAGCTCAGGAACGGTGAGGAGAAAGGGCAGAGCTCCCCAGAAATAACTCACAATCCCCACGTCTGTTTTCTGCACGTGTTTATTGTTTTAAACACCCGGTTCTGCTCGTGACTTCGCTCCAGCCGAGTCCGGGGGCTGCACGTGAGGGTCCTGGGTGTCCCTGAGGACACAGATCCAGCCCCTCCAGCCCAGGGGATGCTCCAGCCCGGAGCTCTCCCTGAACCGAGCGGATTCCGGCTGAGCCAGATCGGGGTTCGTGACCTCACTTTAGGGGGAGCCCACAAAGAACTCTGCAGCTGCCAGAGCCCCCTCCAGGCTGCTCTTGTGTGATTTCCCTGCTCCTGCAGAGCCTGGAGGGGACCGTGTTACACCCCCCAGGACAGCTCAGCACCCCAGTCCTGGATTAATCCACTCTCCTGAGTATTAAATGCCCTGTGGTGTCTTCATCCCCCAGCCCTTGGGCTGGCACGGCCCAGGCACGGGCACGTTTTTAGGGCTGAACATCTTCATCCAGGCACCTTGGGGCTTAATCCCTGCCACGAGCCGTGCCCAGAGGCTCTGGAGAGCCTGTTGAGGCTCTGGCTAAGCTGGGTCTGGAGACAGCTGGGCCGGCTTTAACTTTTGGGGAGCAGCAGAGAAGTCTGAGCTTGGTGCAGGGTGGAAAACCCGGAGGGGTGGAGGTCAGTGAGCCAGGGCTGAGGAGAATGAGCCAGGGCTGAGGAGAACGAGCCTTTCCCTCGCTCAAACCTCACTCCCGTGCCCCAGCCCCACATCCCAGCCCAGCCCCGCGCTCGGGGTTAGATGGATTTTCCAGGATTTTAACCACCCCCCTCCCCCTCCGCGGGGGTCCGGCCATCTCCCCGCTCCCGAATTCCCCTCCCGGACAAATTCTCCTCCCGGAGAGGAGCCGGGAGGGGATTTTCCATCAAGGCAAAGCATCTTCGCCGCACTCCCGAGCCCTTCCGGGGGGAGGAGGAGATGCTTTGGAAAGCAGAGGCCAGCTCGTGGCTGGGCATTCACCCCGGAGCCTGCTCGGGCAGGGAGGTGAGGGGAGGGACGAGGGGCCGGGAAGGTGTGGGGGTGAGCAGGAAGGGGAGCCTCGGCCCCACAAACCCCCCCGGTGTCCTTCCCGAGAATGCAGCCCCGGCACAAAAGCTCACCAGGCCGCTGCCGGCGGATAAAGGGCTCATTTTACCACTTGCCAGGCTCCAAATATTTCCAATTTGCCACTTTAATTGATGTCAATAAGGTTATGCTAAATTCGGAGATTTGGAGCCGCTCGGCATCTGAGCGCCGGCCGGGCCCCCCGAGGTGACCGTCCCCTGTCCTCTCTCCCCCCGCCCCAGCTCGCAGCGGCTCCGACACGACCGAGAGGCTTCAGGAACCCCCGGCCTCCCCTCGGCCCTTCCCCTGCCAACCCTTTCCACCCTTAACTCGGAATTACCCCGGGGAAATTCTGCTGATCCCTGCCGGGATCGGGGTCCCCGTGTGAAGGGCAGAGCCTTACCCCCAGCTCAGCCCCGGGAACAAATCTGGCATTTTTGCTGCAAGAAAAAGGAAAAAAAAAAAAAAACCACCAACAAAAACCCAATTAGTTCATCTGGTTCAGGTCTCAAAGCAGGAAGATTTTTTGTGTGCAAATTTAATTACATTTTCCAACTGAGCGCTGAAACTAGCTGGACCAGGACCTGTTACCCTTTAACATTTGGGGGCAAAGAGAACTTGGACATTTCAGCCCCTGAAGCTGCATCAAAGCCAGCGAGGGCTTGATCTGCTTTGCTTGGGGTGCTTTGCCAATCTGACTTCCCAAGAATGGGGCTGTCCTCCTGTCCCTTTGGGAAAACTGGGATTTTCCTTCTGCTTTTCTGTGGCCCCCGTGATCGTCCTCAGCAGGGCAGCAAAATATCCCCAAAACCCGAGCGGGCTGAGGAGGAACTGCTCCGTTCTCCCCGCTCAGGGTTCCAAGGGGAGCCCCAGGGCTGCCGGCGGGGTTTGGTGGGAGCAGAGCTTGGCTCTCCCACCCGGCCAGCCCCGTTCAGGCGCTGTCCATCCCAACGCACCCTTTTTGTGGCCGTTTTCCTGCCCCCCCGGCCCCTGACGGTGCCTCCGGTGTCTCTGCAGGTGATGAGCATCCTGAGCAACCCCAGCGGGGTCCCGCCGCAGCCCCAGGCCGATTTCTCTATCTCTCCCCTCCACGGCGGCCTGGACAGCACCAACTCCATCTCGGCCAGCTGCAGCCAGCGCAGCGACTCCATCAAGTCCGTGGAGAGCCTCCCGACCTCGCAGTCCTACTGTCCCCCCACCTACAGCACCACCAGCTACAGCGTGGACCCCGTGGCCGGCTACCAGTACGGCCAGTACGGCCAGAGTAAGTGCCGGGAGGAATTCCCCCTTCCCAGGGACCGGCAGGAGAGAGGGAGGGAATGGGGGATGGGATACACCCATTTATACATCCAAATTCCCTCTGTTGAGGGCGAGAGCCAGGGAAGTTTGTCTGGCTGGAGGTAAAAAGGGAATCTGCTCTTGGATTGCTCCTCCCCTGGCAGCCAAATCTGAAAGCCCCAATGAAATCTTTGAGGTGAAACCTTTCTGTCAGTGAAGGGCAATTCCCAGCCCCTTCTCCTTCCCCAGTTCTCACTTCTCCAGAAACACCAGGACCCGCTCACCCTGCTCAGCCAGGGGAAATCTGGGATTTGTAAAGCCGAGCTGATGGTGTCCCTGCCTGCCCTGCCCTGCCCTCCCCAGGCCAGGGCCCAGAGCTGTTCCTACAGAATGTGTTTGTCAGCCGTGCTGGGGCCCTGGGAGAGCTGGGATTGGAATCCTCAGCCTGCCCGAGAACTGGGATTGGGATCCTGAGCCTGCCCCTTGGACAGGGACAGCCCAGCCCTGGTGTTGTCCCCCCTGGGTGACAGGGACAGCCCGGCCGGAGGTGACAGGGACCGCCTGGCCAGGGGATGACCGGGACAGCCCGGTCAGGGGTGCTGTTCTGGCTGGGTGACAGGGACAGCCCGGCCGGGTGACAGGGACAGCCCGGTCAGGGGTGCTGTCCTGGCTGGGTGACAGGGACAGCCCGGCCAGGGGTGCTGTCCTGGCTGGGTGACAGGGACAGCCCGGCCGGGTGACAGGGACAGCCCGGTCAGGGGGTGACAGGGACAGCCCTCGAGGCCGGGGCTGTTCTCACCTGTCGCGTTCCCCCTGCCGAGGCCGCTCGGAGCGCCGCTGACCCCGCGAGGGTTAAAGGTGCATCCTCTTCCTGCGGGCGCGCTCCCGCTGCCCGCAGCGTGTCCTCAGTGACCTTTCCTCCCTCGGCCGCGGCTCCCGGCCCCGCTCCCGTCACAGCCCTTTAATGTCCTTAACGCCGCGGCCTCAATGAGAACCGGCTGTGGCGGCAGACGGGATCAATAGCGGCCCCCCCGCCCCTCCTCTTTTTGTTTGTCGGGAGTTTGATCTGTGACCCCTCGACCTTCCCCTCGCTTCTGGATGCGGGGCTGGACACACGTGCTATTGATAAAAATCTTAAACAAATTCCGATACCATGTATTTCCAATAAAGATTCCCTTGGGCGAGGCGTTAGTCACACCCATGTGTGTAAAAAATAAAATAAGGGGGCGAGCTGTGTTTGGGAGAGAGGGGGAAGGAGAAAGAAGGGTTTGTCTCGCTTTGCTGCGGGGATTTTTGCTCCAGCTGCTCGCACAGCCCCGTTCGTGTTGTTTCCCGGGCCCCCCGTCCCGATTTCTGTCACCCCGTTGGTGACGAGCTCTCTGCAGTTTGCCTTGGTAATTAGTGCTGGTGAGAGCAGCCCCTCACATGCAGTTGACCTTGGAATAACAACATTTTTTCCTGCCTTTCCCGGTGCCTGTTGTGCTCTGCAGATAATTCCAATTCCTCCTCCTTTTGGATTCTTCACTTCCCTTCAAATTCTGTTTAAACGCCCGTCAGTGTGAGGTGGCCACTACGAGGTCATTTTTTCAGATCAGGTGCTCCTTCCTGCTCTGATGCGGCACAAAAGCATCAAAATTATTTTTAGGTGACAAAATATATGAATTACATCATACAAAGTATCGTTTGGATTATACATAATGCAATGGTAGATAGAATATATAATGTAATTAATATAAATGGTGTTATATGAAAGGGGTTTGTGGTGTTGGGGCAGGCTCTGTGTGACAGGACACAAAGCCAGGATTTGGGAATCAGGGCCCGGTGGCTTTGGTGGCCTCTGGACCTGGCCTGCAGAGAATCCCTTTCCTCCCACTTCTCCTTACTCCCGGTTTTACAGAAACAAACCCAGCTTCACTTTCCCTCTCACTTAAACAAACAAACACACAGAGCACCTTCCATAAATTTCTGGGGTTTTTTTTGTCTTCTGTCCCATTAAACCAACAAACCCCATCCCTGATTTCTGGCCTAGGATCCCCTGGTGCCTGTGGACTCTTCCTACCGGGACAGAAAGGAATATTTGGGGTTTTTCTGGAGGATGGGATGGCCATCGAATTCCCAGCCTGGCAGGAGGTTGGAGCTGGGGGGTGTCGGGCTCTGCTTGCAGGGAAGGAGGGACAGGACAAAAGGAAATGGCCTCGAACAGCACCAAGGGAGGTTCGGGTTGGGTGTTGGGGGAAATTCCTGCATGGAAAGGGTGCTCAGGCACCGGTACAGGCTGCCCTGGGAGACATCATCCCTCGAATGGTCCTAAAAAATGGATCCAGCGCTCGGAGATGGTTTGGGGATGGGCTGGGCAGTACTGGGTGGACTCGATGATCTCCGGGGGCTTTTCCAATGTCCATGACGATTCCAGGATTTTGTGGGCTCCAACTGCTCACCCCCCTCCTTCCCCCAGCACCACCCAGCGCGGGTGACACCAGGGACAGAGCCACCACCACACACCCAGAGCGTCCCAGGAGTGAAATCCCTCTTTCCCTGCGGCCTCTCAGGGCCAGCACTCCTCGGGGTTCCCTGGAAAATCAGGGGAGCGAGCGGAAAAGTTCTGGATGAGAGCTGGGGGTGGAACCCTGTGGAAGGTGGAGGCACCACAATCAGCATTCCCGAGCCTGGTGCGGCTCCCGCTGGGTTATCCCGGGATCCCTCCCGCTTCCGGAGCCGCTTCCAGAGCCTCTCCATCCCGCCGGGACGGGAGCGGGGCGGGCGGATCCGCCGCTCCCAGAGGCCGGGGCCGTGTTAATGATGCCGGTGATGGAACGCGGGAGCGTGAAGGGAATTCTAATGGATCTGCCAAGTCTAATCAGGATTGGTGCGTGGAAGGGGCTCCTCTGGGGCCCGCCGCTGACAGGACGTTGATGGCTGAGATTTGTTTACTCATTGGCAGCGATCGGGCAGCTCCTGCCAGCTCCTGATTAATCTAATTGGGGCCATTAGAGGCGGGGAGGGGGACTTTGACTGAAGGCCGGCTAATGAGCAGTGTCACCGTCCTGTCCCCGCCCTGTCCCCCGCACCCCGGGGCAGCCGGGGGAGCTGGACCTCCGGGGCTGCTCTCCCTTCCCGGGTGGAGGCAAGGGAAGAGGTTTTCCGTGGGATGGAGGGAGGCAGGCAGAGCTCACAGCCGTGAGTCAGCAGCGGCTGAGGCAGATCCGAGCCCAGGCCTGGGGAGCTTCCACCGAAATCTCTGGAATCGCTTCCAGCAGCATCACCGAGAGTGGGACCCTGGCAGGTTTATCCCAAACCTTCAGGCTCAGCTCTGGGCAGCTCCCTCAGAACCCCCTTTTTCCATGGAGGAATTTTAGCTCTTTTCAGGTGTTCACGGAGAGAGTCGAGGGCCTCCCCTCCCCTTGGCTGTGCTGAGCCCCAGCAGGGCCTGTCCCGCTCCTGGCAACTCCATCCCAGCTCTGAACCCTTCCCAGGAGAGCAGGAGGTCCCTGGTGTGTGTGACAGCCCTGGGCTGTCCCTGCTGCCCTGCAGGACCTGTCCTGCTCCTGGCAGCTCCATCCCAGCTCTGAGCCCTTCCCAGGAGAGCAGGAGGTCCCTGGTGTGTGGGTCACCCCTGGGCTGTCCCTGCTGCCCTGCAGAGCTGTAACCCTGGTCACCGAACCTTTCCCGAGTGTCCTCACTGTCCCTTTTCCCCCTGCAGCCGCCGTGGATTACCTGGCCAAGAACGTGAGCCTGTCCACGCAGCGCCGCATGAAGCTGGGCGAGCACTCGGCCGTGCTGGGGCTGCTGCCGGTGGAGACAGGCCAGGCCTACTGAGAGCCCCGGAGAGACCACGGGAGAATCCCACCGGCTTCCAGGGATCCTTCCTGACCCATTCCACCCCAGCTGCCGAGGAGATGGGGAAGAGGGGGGAGCTCTCCCAGAATCCGCCTCCTCCAGAGCATTCCAGAGGCGAGTCCGGCCTCTGGGGCCTGACTCCTCCTGTGGCCAGAGACGACGGGTTGGGTGCATTTATCCATCCCGGTGCCAGCTCTCCCTCCAGCCCCCTGGCCACGGCATTCCCCCACACTCCAGGACTTTCCATTCCCTAGGTAGCTGGCATAGTCAAAGCCAAATTGAGCGCTTTTTTTTTTTCTTTCTTTACAAAGGGAAAAAAAGAGAAATGTTTCGTTTTGTTTCCTTTTCTTTCCATTGCTGTAAATTTGGTGAATGTTGTATAGGAAGGAATAACCAAGCTGAGCATTAAGGGTGATGTAAATCAGGACCACAGAAGACCTATGGACCAAATATAAGGACTTGTTTAAAGCAAACAAACAAACAAACAAACAAACCACAAAGACAAACGAAAGCAGAAAAGCATTTATTCAAGGGACAGCAAATTTCCCCAGCCCAGCCTACCGTCCCTTCTCACCCGTGGCTCCCCAAAGCAGGGCTGGACGGGCCAGACCACTGCGAAGCAGGGGCAGGATGGAATTCCAGCCAGCCTGGGACCTTTGGAAAACATAAACGGCTGCAGGAGGAGCGGAGATGAAGGGCACGGGCGACGCTCACTTCTCCTCTGAGGGACCAACCCAGACCCCCTGCTCACCACCAGACCACGGCAGCAGAGCGGCAGCAACGGGGACAGCGCTGGCCTGGCACGAGGAGGGGCTCCGGAGACACCTGGACACCCTGGGGACGTGGGGCAGGGCTCCTGGTGGCCCTGCTGTCCCTGAGCTGGCCACGGGAGCAAAGGCAAGAGGGCAGGGCCAGGAACTCATGGAGCAGAGCTGGATTCTGCCACAGCAGTCACCTGGAAGGGAACGGAGCTGGGTCTGGAGGTGCTGCCCCTGCCCAGGGGTGGTTGTGGAGCCAGGACAGAGGAGCTGAGGGTTTTCTGCAGCAGCCAGGACAGGAAGGTGCTCCCAGCTCCCCCTCTGCACACTGCAGGGATGGGATTCCCCTTCCCAAGGCATTCCCTGTTCTCACTGCCGGGAGAAAGCTTTGCCTCATCCATCACCCCTCCACCCCTCCATCCCTCCACCCATCCCTCCATCCCTCCATCCCTCGACCCCTCCACCCCTCCATCCATCTGTCCCTCCGTCCCTCCGTCCCTCCGTCCCTCCGTCCCTCCGTCCCTCCGTCCCTCCGTCCCTCCGTCCCTCCGTCCCTCCGTCCCTCCGTCCCTCCGTCCCTCCGTCCCTCCGTCCCTCCGTCCCTCCGTCCCTCCGTCCCTCCGTCCCTCCGTCCCTCCGTCCCTCCGTCCCTCCGTCCCTCCGTCCCTCCGTCCCTCCGTCCCTCCGTCCCTCCGTCCCTCCGTCCCTCCGTCCCTCCGTCCCTCCGTCCCTCCGTCCCTCCGTCCCTCCGTCCCTCCGTCCCTCCGTCCCTCCGTCCATCCATCCATCCATCCATCCCCCAGCACAGCCCAGTCCCACAAACCCTTCCCTCTGCTGCTGGAGCCTCTCTCTTTCTCTCTCCCTCCCTCTAAGCCAGATCCTGCTCCCTGGATTTATGTCCCCACTTTTCTCCTCTCCTGCCTTTGTGTCATCTCCTGGCCCCACTCGGACAAACCCGGCCAGCACGCCCGGGTCACCGCTGAGCCGCCGCCCTCGTGGGGGTGAAACCTTTCCCTTTGGGCTGTGATGAGGATCCTCAGTGATTCCTGAGCATTCCCAGTGAGGCAGAGGTCACCCCTCCCTCTCTGTGCTGGCTCAGAAGATTTGGCCTGGAGAGGGCAAGGAAGGCTGCCCTGGGATGAGGCAGGAGCTGAGGTGCGAGGGGTCCCCCACGGGCAGAGTTTGGTGTCCCCACGGGCAGAGTTCAGTGTCCCCATGGGCAGAGTTTGGTGTCCCCCGAGGGCTGTCAGGGTTTGTGATGCACTGAACCCCTTCAGATCTCTGCTTTCACAGCAAATTTCTGCTTTTGTGCACGGAGGGACCCCATGGCTGCTCCAGGCTGCTAAAGGAGACTTCCCTCCTTCTCCCTTCTGCCTCTCCCACCCTTCCCACACCAGCTGAGCCTGTTCTGGAGAGCCTGGCAGCTGGAACATCTCCCTGGGCTCTTCCCCTGCCTGCTCCCTACACGAGCCACCAGGCCACTGTCCCTGCAGCCACCTGGACCGGTTCACCTGTCCTGGATTCCCAGCATTCCATCAGAGCCACACGTGGCTCCCTTCAGCTTTGCTTCCTGGCTCCGGCAGAGCTGGCTCGACATTCCCAGAGGGATTTCCCTGCACCTCTCTCATGCAGGAGCTGAATCCAGGTGACTCCTGAACCCAGAGGCTCAGTGCTCCAGAAATCCTGATTCTTTTCGTGTCACACACAGAGCCCAAACATTCCCTGGATGGCAGAGTTTGGAAGCAATTCCAATCCCACCTCCTGTCCCGGTGGCACCTGCGGCCGGCGAGGCCAAAGGGACACAATTCCCGGAGAGCACAGAGGAGCCCCAGTGCCCTGGACTGCTCGGGTGATCCCGGGGCCTCTCCCAGCTCTGCTCCAGAGATCCTGGGGAGCAGCAAAGCCTCTGCTGGTTCGTGGTGTTTGTGCTTCAGAGCCCCAAAGGAAGGGGAAACCCTGCGGAATTCCAGTCCTGTGTGCAACGCCGATCCCAAAGGGATCCGGGGCGTCCCCACGCAGTGATGGAAGCACCTGCTGGAACTTCTCAGCACCGTTCACAGCAACTGCTAAAACGAGAGATTTCCTGATATTTAACGATATTTCAGAGGCCAAACGCTGAGGATCCCCAGCTGGGAGCACCTTCCTCGCTGCTGGAATTCCATCCCGTGCCAATCCCTCCTCCTGGCGGCTGGAATTTCACCCCGTGCCGATCCCTCCTCCTTGCCGCTGGAATTCCCGACCCAACGCCCTCCTCACCGCCTGCTCAGCCGGAAGGAAAGGCTCCATCATTCCACGGAATCGCGCGGCTGCTGCTCCTGCTCTTATCTCCTCTGTTATCTCCCCTCCTCACCAATGGACAGTCGGGCCTGGACGCCTCCCCCGAGGGCAGGACCCCCCAAAAACCCCAAAATTAAAAAGAGGGAGCACTGCAGAGACCTCTCTGCCAATCCCCTTCCCCAGAAAGTCCATGGGCAGCCAGGCACTGCTGTAAATAGAATTCCTAGAGGAACAAAATAGCTCTTCTCTGACCTTCCCCTCGTGGTCGCACTTTGTACATTTAGTTGGAAAATTTGGTCATGTGCTGTATGTTTATAGAAAGTTGACTTTTTTTATATACTAAAAAAAAACCCCACAGTGAGTGCCGTGCTAGTTAAAAAAAAAAAAAAAAAAGAAAAAAAAAAGAAAAAGAAGAAAAAAAGAAAAAGAAAAAAGCTTTTTTGGGGGGATGAATTGTAGAAATTTGTCTATTGTGTGTTTTCAAAAGACATTCCAGAATCTTCGGGGTGGGATGGGGTTGATTTTGGGCTCTTTTTTTTTTTTGCTTTTTTTTTTGTTTTGTTTCTTCCTTTTGTTCATGTATGAAAGTCAAAGGTAACTTTTGGTTTTGTTCTGTTGGCTCAGTTTTGTTTCATGGATTGCCAACCTCAGCTCTGCTGATGAGAGACAAACTCGGGGGGTGGGACGGGGAGGGGACGTGGCAGGGGGAGGGCCTGGAGCTGGGACAGGACAGAGCGTGGACAGTCGGACAGCAGGAATCTGTTTGTGGCCACCTGGGGCCACCAACGGGGAGTAAGCCTGGAGAGCTGGACAGCAGGAACCTGGCTGTGGCCACCTGTGGCCACCTGGGGCCACCAACGGGCACCAAGCCTGGAGAATCGGACAGCAGGAACCTGGCTGTGGCCACCTGGGGCCACCAACGGGCACCAAGCCTGGAGAATCGGACAGCAGGAACCTGGCTGTGGCCACCTGTGGCCACCAACGGGGAGTAAGCCTGGAGAGCTGGACAGCAGGAACCTGACTGTGGCCACCTGTGGCCACCAACGGGCACCAAGCCTGGAGAGCTGGACAGCAGGAACCTGGCTGTGGCCACCAACAGTGACTGAGTGGATCCTCAGCTGCTGCTGGCTCTGGGGGTCCAAAAGTCGCCCAACACCTCGTCCAGAGCAACAGTGACCAAGGGACATGGCCAGAGATGGAGACGGCAGACATGGACACAGCAGAGATGGACACAGCCAGAGATGACACAGCCAGGGATGGCCACAGCAGAGATGGACACAGCCAGAGATGACACAGCCAGGGATGGCCACAGCAGAGATGGACACAGCAGAGATGGCCACAGCCACAGCTGGCCACATCCAGGGAAGCTCTCCCAGCTCCACCACTCTCCCAGGCCTGCCGGTGTCCTCTGCCACCCCTGGGGGACAGCAATGACCTCGAGGGGGTTCCTTTGTCCCCCCCCCAGCCCCGTCCCACCCCAGCACAGCCGGACTTGGCCTCGCCGCCGCAGCAGATCGGCTCCTTTGTGTATTTAACGCTTCTAACCCGCCCTCCCCGGCACCCCGCGGGTGCCCCCGGCACTGTAGGGCATTCCCTGTCCCCAATTCCTGCGGGATTGTCGCTTCTGTGTTTGCCTCATCGCCGTCTGCTCGGGGCCGCGGGCGCTGTGCGTGCGCCGGGTGTGTAAATACGGAACCGCACCATAATTTATTCAGCTATATGGAGTAGATTTAGTAGGAAGAGAAACTGGTTTTGCTTTAACTACCTGCTGCCTGTAGGTGTCTTTCTGTAACTCAGGCATAACTGTTATACATTAAAAAAAAAAAAAAGGAAAAAAAGAAAAAAAAAAAGAAAAAAAGAAAAATTGATTCCGAGCACCTTTGGGTTGTTTGCGTACCAGGAGCGAGGGGGGAGAGCCTCAGGGATCTCCAACACACGCAGGCAAATTCCAGCTGTTCGCCCTCAAACCCGGCAAACCCGCGGCTCTGGTTTGCGGCAAGGTGGAGAACTTGGGCAAATTAATAAAACCTCTAATTTTGCCGTGGCTCTGCACGGGGCGGGGGCGGTTCCCCAGCCTGTCCGCAGCACAACCGAGCCTTTATCCATTGATTGGAGCAGCCCCGGGCCGGGCCGGGCCGGGCCGGGCCGGGCAGAGCCGCTCCCGGCTCCGCGGGCACCTGGCTCTCATTAAACCCCCGAGCCCGGCACCGAGGAGTGGAAAAATATTCCCCAACTGCAGGGGGATGCAGGGCTGGGGGCTCTGCAGCGGGAATAAACCTTGGGAACAAAGCCCTGGGTTCAGGAGCCCGCCTGGAGAGGTTTGGGCTCCCGGGAACGGGAGCTGATCTCCAGCCAAGCCGCGCTGGGCCGATCCCCGCGAGCGGAGCCCGAGCGGCCCTGGAGGGGTTTGGGGATGTCCCTCCTCGGAGGGGTCAGTCCGGGAGCTGCCAGGCCCCCCAAAGCTGGGTGAGGTCACCCCTGGATGGGAAACAGCAACTGTGGGGTGGGAAACACCAACTGTGGGGTGGGAAATGCCAAATGTGGGGTGGGAAATGCCAAATGTGGGGTGGGGAACGTCAACTGTGGGATGGGAAACACCAAATGTGGGATGGGAAACACGAAATGTGGGGTGGGAAACACGAAATGTGGGATGGGAAACGCCAAATGTGGGGTGGGAAACACCAACTGTGGGGTGGGAAACGCCAAATGTGGAGTGGGAAACACGAAATGTGGGATGGGAAACACCAAATGTGGAGTGGGAAACACCAGCTGTGGGGTGGGAAACACGAAATGTGGAATGGGAAACAAGGAATGTGGGATGGGAAACACCAAATGTGGAGTGGGAAACACCAGCTGTGGGGTGGGAAACACCAATGGTGGGATGGGAAACAGCAGCTGTGGGGTGGGAAACATCAACTGTGGTGTGGGGAGCACCAAATGTGGGATGGGAAACACCAAATGTAGGGTGGGAAATGCCAACTGTGGGGTGGGAAACGCCAACTGTGGGGTGGGAAACACCAGCTGTGGGGTGGGAAACACCAATTGTGGGATGGGAAACAGCAGCTGTGGGGTGGGAAACATCAACTGTGGTGTGGGGAGCACCAAATGTGGGATGGGAAACACCAAATGTAGGGTGGGAAATGCCAACTGTGGGGTGGGAAACGCCAACTGTGGGGTGGGAAACACCAGCTGTGGGGTGGGAAACACCAATTGTGGGATGGGAAACAGCAGCTGTGGGGTGGGAAACATCAACTGTGGTGTGGGGAGCACCAAATGTGGGATGGGAAACACCAAATGTAGGGTGGGAAATGCCAACTGTGGGGTGGGAAACGCCAACTGTGGGGTGGGAAACGCCAACTGTGGGGTGGGAAACGCCAACTGTGGGGTGGGAAACGCCAACTGTGGGGTGGGAAACGCCAACTGTGGGGTGGGAAACGCCAACTGTGGGGTGGGAAACGCCAACTGTGGGGTGGGAAACGCCAACTGTGGGGTGGGAAACGCCAACTGTGGGGTGGGAAACGCCAACTGTGGGGTGGGAAACGCCAACTGTGGGGTGGGAAACGCCAACTGTGGGGTGGGAAACGCCAACTGTGGGGTGGGAAACGCCAACTGTGGGGTGGGAAACGCCAACTGTGGGGTGGGAAACGCCAACTGTGGGATGGGAAACGCCAACTGTGGGATGGGAAACACCAGATGTGGGATGGGAAATGCCAAATGTGGGGTGGGAAACATGGAATGTGGGATGGGAAACACCAAATGTAGGGTGGGAAACACGGAATGTGGGGTGGGAAACATGGAATGTGGGATGCGAAACACCAAATGTGGGGTGGGAAACACCAAATGTGGGGTGGGAAACAGCAGTGGTGGGATGGACACTGCCTGGGTTTGGCTTTGGGTTTGGGGAGCAGAAAGGGCTGGAATTGCCAGCCTGGGCTCTGCCCCTGACTCATGGAAGGCCCGAGGGCTTTGGGGTTGCAGCCCCCCACCTGCACCCCCTTATCCAGCCCATCCCTGATACCCCTGAACCCCCCACCTGCTCCCAGCACCAGGATAATTCACNTGGGAAATGCCAACTGTGGGGTGGGAAACGCCAACTGTGGGGTGGGAAACGCCAACTGTGGGGTGGGAAATGCCAACTGTGGGGTGGGAAACGCCAACTGTGGGATGGGAAACGCCAACTGTGGGATGGGAAACACCAGATGTGGGATGGGAAATGCCAAATGTGGGGTGGGAAACATGGAATGTGGGATGGGAAACACCAAATGTGGGGTGGGAAACACCAAATGTGGAGTGGGAAACAGCAGTGGTGGGATGGACACTGCCTGGGTTTGGCTTTGGGTTTGGGGAGCAGAAAGGGCTGGAATTGCCAGCCTGGGCTCTGCCCCTGACTCATGGAAGGCCCGAGGGCTTTGGGGTTGCAGCCCCCCACCTGCACCCCCTTATCCAGCCCATCCCTGATACCCCTGAACCCCCCACCTGCTCCCAGCACCAGGATAATTCACATTTCTGAGGAAAACGGGAAACTGGGGAACCCCTGAGCCAAGGGCTGCCCACCCCGGATGGGGCCGGGGGCTGGGGGGAGCCTGGCCTGGGGCTGGGGAACCTCTGGGCTGGAGATTTGGGGGTGTCTGGGGGGCTCGATGGGGATCCCTGGAAAACCTGGCAGGAATGAGCTGGAAACCGCAGTTCTGGCACGACGCCAAGGGCACTGTGCTACCCCAAACCCCAAAATTGCGGGAATTACGGCCAGAGAGGCTCGACCTCGTGGGAACCATCCCCAACTTCAGCCTGGACCCCTCCCCATGTCCTGCAGGATCCCGTTTGGGATCTGCCACGAGCCCCTTCGCACCCCAGACCCCACCAGGACCTGCTGGATTTTTCCGGAGGGAATATCAGGAGCTGCTGCTGAGGGCAGCTCCGAGCCCTCCACACCGTGGGGTCACATATGGGGGTGTCAGGAAGGGATTCCCTTTGTCCAGGAACCCCAAACACGGCGACACTGAAACGGGGTGACATTAAAAACACAGTGACACGATAAACATGGTGACCCTAAAACGAGGAGACATTAAAAACCAGGTGACATTAAAAACCAGGTGACATTAAAAACGAGGAGACATTAAACCCACGGTGACATTAAACCCACGGTGACATCATAAACGCGGTGCCGTTATTCCCGGACACATCCCTGTTTTTAGAGCCTCGCCTCTGCCGGGTCCCGGCTCCCAGCCCCATCCCGGCCCTTCCCGGAGCCTTCGCCGCGGTCCCGGGAGCGCTCCAACACCGCCCTCAGCCGTTCCCGCAGCTCCGCGGCCGCTCGGCCGCCCCCGGGCCCCGCCGGGGCAGCGCTGGACATCCCCGGGCCGTGCCAGGCTGGGTCCGGTGTCCTGGGAGGACACCACGGCAGGGACATCCCCGGGCCGTGCCAGGCTGGGTCCGGTGTCCTGGGAGGACACCACGGCAGGGACAGCCCCCGGCGGGTCCGGTGGGGACACCGAGGGCAGGGACAGCCCCGGGTGGGTCCGGTGTCCTGGGAGGACACCACGGCAGGGACAGCCCCGGGTGGGTCCGGCGGGGACACCGAGGGCAGGGACAGCCCCGGGTGGGTCCGGCGGGGACAGCCCCGGGTGGGTCCGGTGCCCTGTGGGGACACCACGGGCGGGGACAGCCCCGGGGGAGCCGCCCCAGCCCCGCTATCAGCGGGTGGCTCCGCCTCTGGGCTGCCGGCGGCGTTAATCCGCTGATAAGGCGCTGATAAGGCAATGATAAGGCGCTGATAAGGCCCTGATAAGGCGCTGATAAGGCAATGATAAGGCAATGATAAGGCGCTGATAAGGCGCTGATAAGGCGCGGATAAGGCAATGGTAAGGCAATGATTAGGCAATGGTAAGGCAATGATAAGGCGCTGATAAGGCAATGGTAAGGCAATGATAAGGCGCTGATAAGGCGCTGATAAGGCAATGATAAGGCAATGGTAAGGCAATGATAAGGCGCTGATAAGGCGCGGATAAGGCAATGGTAAGGCTCGGATAAATCAGCCCCCAGCCCGTGTGACAGCGGCCGCTCCCCGGCACAGCCCGGCCCCGCTCCCGCGTCCCCGCCGGGGACCCGAGGCCGTGGCTGTCCCCGTGTCCTGGGGCAGCCAACTCTGCTCCTTTCCTGCCGTTAATTTACTGTTCATGGTTTCTTGTTTAATTCTTTATTCATTTATTGGTTTTATTTTATTCTTTTATTATTTTTATTTAATTATTTTTCGTTTATTCATTTATTCATTTATTATTCCTCTTTATTGATTTAGAATTTATGATTTATTCCGCTGTTGTTTTTATTTACTATTTTCTATTTGTTGGTTTTTATTTATTATTTTTATTTATAATTTATATTGTTATATTTTGAATTTGGTTTTCGGTTTTTAAATTTATTTATTATTACCTGGGAGCCACAGCTCTTCCCTCTGGCCCCCAGACCTCTGCACCCCCTGCAGCCTCCTCTAATCCCCCACTGGATATTCCCCTGGAATTCTGATATTCCCCTGGAATTCCGTGTTTTGCTGCTGGAGGGAGCCCAGGTCAGAGGAATTCCAAACACACAGAGGCCCCTAGCACAGGAAAATTCCCAAATATCAATATTTACCTCCTTGCTCTGCTGTTTTGTGGGGCAGAAACCCTCGGAGTGGTAACTCACACTTTCTTTTTCAACTTCCCTAGCAAAAAAAAGTTGAGTATTTCCATTATTTTCCTGGATATTCTCACAGTTACTGTTGGAGTTGATGATCCTCATGGATCCCTTCTAGCCCAGCATATTCCATGATTCCATGATTTATAATCCTACAATTGCATGATTCTATAACCCTGCAATTCCATGATTCTCTGATCCTACAGTTCCATGAATCCATGATTCAATAATTTCCATGATTCAATAATCCTACAGTTCTGCGATTCTATAATCCTGCAGTTCCACAATTCTATTATCCTACAATTCCATGACTCTATAATCCTGCAGTTCCACGATTCTCTGATCCTCCAATTCCATGACTCTATAATCCTGCAGTTCCACGATTCTCTGATCCTCCAATTCCATGACTCTATAATCCTGCAGTTCCACGATTCTCTGATCCTCCAATTCCATGACTCTATAATCCTGCAGTTCCACGATTCTCTGATCCTCCAATTCCATGACTCTATAATCCTGCAGTTCCACGATTCTCTGATCCTCCAATTCCATGACTCTATAATCCTGCAATTCCATGATTCTATAATCCTATAGTTCTATGATTCTATAAACCCAGTTTTCCATGATTCTCTGCTCCTACAATTCCATGGTTCCATGATTCTGTAATCCTACAATTCCATGATTCTGTGATTTTATAATCCTGCAATTCCATGATTCTATAATCCTATAATTCTGTGATTCTATAATCCTGCAATTCCATGATTCTATTATCCTATAGCTCCATGATTCTATGAACCCAGTTTTCCATGATTCTCTGATCCTACAATTCCATGATTCCACGATTCCATAATCCTACAATTCCATGATTCTGTCATTCTATTATCCTACAATTCTGTGATTCTATCATCCTATAGTTCTATGATTCCATAAACCCAGTTTTCCATGATTCTATAATCCTATAATTCTGTGATTCTATAATCCTGCAATTCCATGATTCCACGATTCCATAATCCTACAATTCCATGATTCTGTGATTTTATAATCCTGCAATTCCACGATTCTATAATTCTACAATTCCATGATTCTGTGATTTTATAATCCTGCAATTCCACGATTCTATAATCCTACAATTCCATGATTCACCGATCCTACACTTCCATGAATGTATAATCCTGCAATTCCACATTTCTATAATCCTGCAATTCCACAATTCTATAATCCTGCAATTCCATGATTCCATGATTCTGTGATTTTATAATCCCATTATTCTATGGTGCTCTGACCCTTCAGTTCCATGATTCCATAACCCTGCAATCCCCCGATTCTGTCCTCAGAGGAAATTTGAGGAAGGGACAAATCCCTTTTCCATGTGGAGGCTCTTTCCCCCTCGTTCCTTTCCTTTGTCCTTTGGAAGGCAGGCGAGGAAAGGGAAGAACAACCCGGAAGGGAAACAAAACATTTTTGCCTCTCTGAGCTGAGATCCAGAACCTTTTTTGAAGCTCAAACTAAAGAAATGAATTTTTTTTTCCTCCCTTTTTATTCAAAACCAAGCAATTAAACCTTTTGGAAAAGGTTCTTGTTGTAAAAATAAAATGTTTTGGGGGAAGGGGTTTAAGCCAGTTTTGATCTCCCCCTTTTTTCCATCGCCTTTTCCAGCACCAGAGATTCCCAAGGGCGTTTTGCAGCTGGAATTTTGTGTTGGTTTAAGGGCCTGAACCTCGCCCATGTCCCCAAATCCTGACCAATCCCCAAATCCCAAAGATTGGGGGGAAAGAGGGGCAGCAAAGCCAGAAGGGGTGCTTGTGGAATTGGGGGGAAAA
>WAAE01013390.1:0-68361 GCA_013400495.1 Nicator chloris
AGATGGAAGCACAAGTAGAAAAGATTTTAAATATATATTATTTGGAGATAGTACTAGATGACAGAAATATGCAATGATAGATTGGGCAGATATGCCCAAGAAGAGGGAGGGAAGTTATGTCAAGTGATATCATGACTGTTAGCTTGACTTCAGCACCATGAACATTTAAACCAGATTTGCAACAAGTGACTAAAACACATGAAAATGAAAACCAGGAGAAATTACAAAGGGATTACCTGTGGTTGAAATCATTACTTTGTTTCTTAGACAAGGATAATGTGTCAGATCTATTATATCTGGGTATCATTATAAAATGCTTATTGCGGGTCCTCATGGGGAACTCATACTTTGAGTTGACATGAGTGACACAAATGACACAAATTAGTATTAAAATTCTATGGCTGGATAAGAAGCTGGATAAGCAGAGGAAATAATAAGGTATATTACAGGTGGTGTTACTTGAGAGGAGGAAAGTTGCTAGTTGTATTTCTCAGGGATTAGTTTTAGGAGCAGTCAATATGTTTCTTAAAGTCATAAGAGTAAGAATTAGGTGTGCACTCATAAAATTCTTGCGCAACCCAAGGTTAGGAGGTTTTAACATCGTCAATAATGACTCACTCATCATTTAAGAGGAGTAAGACAATTTTGTTGGCACAGATAATATGAACGTTAAAATTTAGCAATCCTCCCTGCTGCCCCTTTAAAACAACGCATAGTTCTGGGTGTAAATATGGAACTGATTAATTGGAAATGCTGAAGACTGGAAAATACAAGTATACAGGAAGGTGGCTTTGTGAAAAGAACGTATGTAGTTCTGCAGTGGATGTGGCTAAGTATTTTTAGTAGCTTTACAGAAGTGTTAGTAGCATTGGAGAGAACTTCCTCTGGAATTCTGTGCACAGAATTAACACAGCCACCTGTGTCAAAAAAAGGACAAACTTAAATCAGAGTTGATGCTGAGACAACCTACTTGGATTTTTTAAGCAACAAAGATAAAATCTGAGTTTCACTTATTTTTCTTATCAAGAGAATGGCTGAAGAATGGTAGTGTCAGCACATAATCACAGGTCTGAAAACTGGGCCATGAATAAATGTGGTCTCAAATTTATAAGATTTCCAACAACGCAAAAAGTGAAGTTCAGAAAGGATATTTCAAATTCCTCCAAAGAGGCAGTATTATTTTAAGACAGAGTTTTAAATCCTGATCAAACAGATCATAAACACAAGAAAAGAGGCCTTAGATACAGAAATTTAAGATTGTTTACTGAGTTATTGAACACATACTGAGCTGTAACATCACTGAGGTTTGAAAAATGTGTCTTTCTGGCACTTTGTCTACGCTGCCTTAAATACACACTTTTAGGATCCCAGTGGTCACTATGGAGGCTGAAGAGGATTTTTTTTCTCCACTCTGAGTACAAAGTAACAACTGGTTTCTTGTCTCATTGTTCATTTCTTTTTGATGAAGCACTGGAATTTGGTCAGATCTGGAGACAGACAATTGGATGATACACACTGATGTTCCTAAAAGACTGACATTCCTTGCCTATGCCTCAGATGTGTGTGAAAACTATTGTCAGATGTGGAATCAGGATTCATTTCTCCTCCAGAACTGTGTTACTCCTCCTTCTCTTCTGCAGAGTGTGGCCAAGGCCACTTCCTCAAAATGTCTGGGAACTGTCTTTAAGAAATCTTGTGCTATTGAGTGCACACAACAGGTATAAGCCATAGGTAACACTCTTTTGAGTTACCTGTGCTACATTGAAATGGTGGCTTCTTGCCTTTTTTATTACCCAAAACTTATTACAGGATGTTTGAAACATTCAGTTGTCAGTAGACTATATATTGATTTCAAGGCTTGTGCTATGTGCCCAAAATTTATCCAGTCCCTAAGCTTTTAACCGTGCAGGGATCAGAGCTGCCAGATCTCTCAACTTTGAATGTAAATCTTAATCATAGGATCATGCTAACACCATATTTGCATTTTACAAGAAGAATTTTATAACAATTCTGCCACAGTGACTTCCTTTCTGCAACAGCATTGAAAACAGCTTTCAGAGTTTTACTGCTTCTGAGCATGCCGTACTTCTTTCCCTGCATCCCTTCAAAGCAGAAGAAGAGCTTCTTCTCATTAAGAATGCATTAGTCCAGTCTATCACCATTCCACTTCTTTCTTGTAGTCTTTCAAATGTGACACTTCATTGCTACCTCCCTGTGCTTAGCAGCCAGGCTGTGGAATGAAGCAGGCAGCACTACAATTTTGGAGGGAGGTGACTCTTTCATGACACACCCCCCAAAACCAGTGAAGAGTAATGAGTGAAAATGCACCAGAGTGGACCTTTCTCAACAACTTGTGTGGCTCAGACAAAAGACTGCTGCAGAACAAATCAGCTGAAACTCTTTCAGTTATATTCAATTATAGTAATGAAGCCTGAGTGTCAAAAGTAGAATAGGAATCATGAGTAAATTTATCAGAGTAGAGTACACCACCAACTTGCACACATCTATCTGCAGACAAAAATGGACACGTTTTGGAGCAATAGAAAATTGACATCTTAAAAACTTGGGGTAATCCTTCTGGTATTCTTGGGATTACACACAGATACATCAATCATCAGATTCCTCAGGTGAGGTGAATATTTTGAAGGAAGCTAATTCCTCAAAGCATCTCCTACTCTGCTTTTAGCAATTTGTTCTAGAGGCTGGAGGAGACGGCTGTGACTTTGGACCTGAATCCTAGGACCATGTGGCGTTCCATGCAGCACCCCAGTTCCCCACTGGTAAAGTGTGGAATAATTCATCTTAATCCTACACCTCAATGTGTTTGACAGCTGACTCAGGTGACTGATATGGCTGGAAGAGCTGAAGTTTAACATGTATGCCACAACAGCACAGTTCCATGCTGTGGAAGCCTGTGGCTGACTACAGTGAGTGACCTCTCTGTCGCCACTGCAGTAACTGGCCTCTTCTCTTAGCCTGCAGAGGTTAATGGAGGAATCATATGTATTTAGAAATAATCTTTTAAATAGCAACTAGTTTAACCTTCTCTGTCATAACATAATGCCAACTTCTGATATTTGTCAGAAGCCACGGCTTGAAAAATTGCCAGGGGCTCTCTGAGAGTTCTAATGAAGACAACGCTGCTGACTTGTTTGAAGGAGCATAAGTACAAATTCCACTCAAACTTGCACCTGTTTCAAACTGAGTAGATGTAGATGCACTGGACCTGAAGCTTAAATTTCCAGTTTGCTTTGGTGAGGTTCAGTTCTCCAGAGCACATATGGGTTTAGGATCTGTCTCTTTCTCACTTTAAATGTTCTGATCTAGGTTGACCATCACTCTGGTATCCAAGTACCAACACAGATAAATATAGATAAATATTATTTGTGTGCCAAGCAAGCTACAAGAACAAACAGGCACATGCACTCAGATCTCAAGTTACATGTAAATTCACTAGTTGGAAAAAAAACCAAACAGCTAAATAGAAGTAAGAGAAACAAAAATAAGATTTCCTAATGAAATTTAGTCAAGGCCTTACTGGCCTTATAATACTGAATTTGTCAAATGTTATTGCATTTAATACGGTATTTCCTCAAAGTCATAGCATCTAAAAGCACAGTGTAAATATCAGAAACCACTGGACTTCTGTTGCTGGAGAGTATTACACATCTGCATATCTATACATGCTAACATTAATAGAGATAATTAGCAAATCAAAATACAGTTCTAGATAGTAAAGAGGACACAAGGGAAACATGGGATTTAGTGGTCCTGATTCAAAGGTAGTTTCTGCAGAAATTATTATGGGTCCTTTGTATCTAGCAAAAGACACAATGACTGACTGTAGTTTTCATTTCAGCAAATGAAAGCTACAGATGGAGCTTCACTGACCCCAGCCTTTGTCTAAAAGGGACAGCACTACCAGAGGAAGAGACACAGTTTGTCTTTTACATTTTGCTTTCAAAAGCCTCTTCAAAGTGAAGTGGTGAAGTGGCTGCTGGCTTGAAGGGAGAGGAAATAAATGGTAAAAGAATGGAGTTTAAATTAAGATAGGGCTGCCATAGAAACTACCCAGGCCAGCTAAATAGACAGTATTTATTTTGAACAGCTAATTGGCTGATAGAGATTTTTAAAAACTGGACCAAGCCTTAAAGACTCACTGGCCGTCCTCCAAACAGAGCACTTTTTACTCTGCAAAATGAAAAGTAAAAAAAGAAAAAAACTGTCCCCTTTCTCTCACTGGTCCATGCAGAAAACAGGGTTGACTTTCAAGTCAAAATTGAAGTCAGTGGGAAATTTGCCATTGGTTTTGATAGAACCAGACACCACCTGCCTGAGATATTTTCTTTTCTATTTTCAAACAGATACATTTACTATCACCAATCAGCTGTCTCCCATACTGAGGGGTTTTGGTGGTTTTCAGTCTTCGTGGCTATACTAGGGAATTTTTATTAAAATTTCTCAGCATTGCTACTGCCTGTACAGTACCAATCAGTGCTATCAACCGGATTGGTGCTGGTCTCTCTGGATGTTTATATCTGCCAGTGTATTAAACACTGTGTCATGTAATTGTGCACGGTGCTGGTCAGTATTACTTGTTTTGAATACTCATCCATATCTCAGTTCATTAACTTTACTTTTTAGTAAGCTTCACTGTGACTTAAACCACTCAGAGCTCTTACCTCTGGTGAAGTTCAAACCATATTCTTCTTTAAGATCTCTCAGTGCTAATTAACGATGTAAGGTGGATAGAATCGTTTGGGGTAAATTGTTGCTGCCATTTTATTTCTCCATTTGAAACATGAACTGCACAGATGAACTGGAGTAAAGGGATATTTAAAGCTACAACAGTTGTGTCAATATTATTGCCTTGGGCAAAGAATATATATGTTCTGCACCGTTTGTACCAATAAAGTTTGCCACAGTCTTCCTGAATTTCCTCTAAACTCTCTCAGTTTTGAATGACATGCGTTTTCCTGATTGATTTCACGGGACTGTTATGAATACTATTTAAATGTCAGCTTTGTTAATTAATTAATTATTAGTAATAGTAGCAGAAACAGTCAATTATTTTGTTCATCTGTCACTGCTTCAAATGAATATAAATATTTTGCTTTAGGCCATTGCTTATTACTGCCAAGTGAAGCAACAGGAGATCATAATCTCCAAAAACGTCTCAAATAACCTTCGCCACCCACAGGAGAGGGAGAACAAAGCCAGACCAAAGCTATTGATTATCTGATGCTCTCCTAAAGCTCAGGCTGCTTTTTTATCTTCCAGATTCACAAATTCTTCATGAATCTCTTTGACAACAGCCAAAAATCTATGACTCTCTTGACCTATGTTCATTTCAACTTTTACACAGAAGTTCCAAAAACAGATGTAAGGTACTGATAGTTAGGGATTCCAGAAGATTCAGCATAGAAAAATACTGAGAATTGTGTGCAAAAATAAAAAGTCCACTCATTACTCAAGATGTGGGCTATTTATAGACTAAAGTGTTGGTGGTTTTACAACACCTTTCTTTTCTGAGCAGTTTTGAAAATGTTCAAGAATTCAAGTTTGCCATTTCCATCGCAGATTTCTGCAAAGGGCCAAAAGTCACCTGATGGAGATTTCCAAGCCATCTCACTGCACACCACACAGCCATGGATCTACCTTTAAACACCTCCACATCAGAAGTAAAAGTGCTATTGTCACATTGCAGCACCTGATCTAGATCTAAGCACTGGTCCCTGGTGCTTCTCTGTAGACCAGACACAGCTACAGAATTGTTTGTCAGCTGTGTGGGATTTATGCTGTCATTTTCTGCCTCTGTAATATGTCATTAGTGATCACCATAGAAACAAACAAAAGACAGAAAGAGTCAAACATTTCAAAAACAAGTGTAAAACCACCATAAGAACACACGGCTTCTTTCCAGTGCAGAGGAAGCATCACTAAAATCTATACCAGGCCACCATTGTTGGCTGGAGCTTCTAATAACCAAAGACTATCAATATTGTATTTTATGAGCGTTAGGGTATGAGTAACAGCAATCAGGGATAAAGGGGATTTGACTTGCCTCAAATTTGTTAAGTAACCCAGGACTCCTGAGGTAAAAGGCTTTTCCAGGGGAAATACATTTAAGTAAAAATGTTACGTGAATATTCTTTGTATCACATGTCAAGGATTTTGCCATGACAAAATGGTAATTCTTTTTGGTAGTCTGTATTAGGGAGAGTAGCCAGAAAGCACCTCAACCTGCACAGGGAGGAAGTTGGCCACAGTCTTCCTGAGAGAGCTCTTATCTTCCTGAGAGAGCACTTACAGCTCTTCATGCTGACTAGCCTACAAAAACAAGCAGGTTTCTCTGAGAGTGACAGCAAAGGGAAACCGGCTCAGTTCAGGATTGCACTGAAGAACAGAAAGTGGGGTATATTAAAGTTTCACAGCCCTTTGAAGCCTTTAGTTTCTCCTGTTACCTGGAGATACATTATGCATCTCTGAAAAAGTGCAATACTTCTTCAAATAAACAGGAACTACATACAATGTACTGAAGTAATGAAGTCTAAACTTTGTTACTACCAAGATCAACAGTTTTTTAAATTCAGGTGCCTTTTTCCTTTCCCATGAACATCTGAGCTCAGAGTTCTTTGGAGGACCTGGTTGCCAGCATTGAGGAACTATTTGTGGAAAGACCTCATTTCCCTGAGGAAAAGCAAACCTACATTTCCTCCATGGAACACATCTTGTAAAGCCAGCACATCAGAGGCACAGAGATCTCGGGGCCTGCAGGTCTCATTGTGATCTGCACAAACACACTTTTGCTGCGCTGGTTGCAGGCACTCTGGTTATTTCTCTGATGGGCTGCTTTGACCCTGAGGCTGCTGCTAAGCAGCCTCACTCTATCCCCAGCTACCCTGTCAGAAGCCCTTCTCAATCAAGGTCCAAATCCATACTAAGGAAATTTCAGAAAAGACTTTACAATTTCACAGGCCTTAGGATGTCACAGATGTGTCCCTGATTTAACAAATACAAGTTCTAGGAAGTTCAGGTGCTTCCCTCTGTAAATTAAAAATGTTACAGCACTTCCTGAGGTGTTACTTCATAAATATTCTTCCAGCAGTGTTCACCGAGCGCTCTTCTGAAGAACTGATTTCTTGACTTTCTCTGTCTGACAAGTCGCCTGATAAAGACTGGAGACCCACTAATTTCTAATAAATTGTACAGTCTTTAGAGAGAAAGCTTAGACAAATAGAATCCTATATGGAAAAGACTTTTTGTATGTTCTGCTTCTCATGCACTTCAAGACAACTGGTGACATTCCCCACACACCTCACTCTGCAAGCAGTCCCGATTGAGCTCCTTGAAAGCATCTCATAGGCTAAAAGTGCCAGAAGTTGTCTCCTTGTAAATTCACTTTCACTTCTATCACCCTGAAAGAATGCCAGGCCCCCAACCAAAATTTGCTAACATGGAAGTCAGTTCAAAACTTAACGCTCAGTCATCTATAATAATATTTAGAATTTCTTCCCACCTGAATCATATCTTCCTTTTCAGAGGTCCTAAATAACAAAAGCCTACATGTACTTGGAGAGGGAGCCTCAGCCTCTATGAAAGGCAGATCTGAGCTAAGGTGGTTTTTTAAACAGAACATGTATTAAAGCAAAATGAAACAATTATTTCAGCCTCAAGGTTGTACATAAAAATCCTAAAAGGATCTTTTTACTGAAGGTCTGGAATAAAACACATAATTAAAGTTATGAAACTACGCACCGATACTTAAACTGCTTTGCAGTTCAGATTAATTGTGGAAATACATAGTTCAGTTTAAGGGTGTCAGTAGACTAAAAGAAGTTAGCAGTGACAGTGACATGGTTCAATCTATCCTAATGGACTCTTTAATGTTCAGAAATGTGACCATATTGATCATGCAATTCATACTGGATAAAAAGAGGCAATGCACGTTTGTGGGCACATTATACCCTCATCACTCCTGACAGCACTCCCAGCTTATTTAAAACAACATTCAAACCACACACTGGTTCCCCTTGTGGCTTAATTCTCATTATTCACTGAACTCCTTTTTACTAGAAACTGACTGAAGAGCCAGATTCTGAGCTCATTGTTTGGTTTTTTGCTGACGACAATGAACAGCCTTCTCAGTTTCCAAGCCCAGCATTTCTATACACTCAAAACAGTTGCAACCAACTAGCAAAATAAAAGCAGGTCAGGGATGGGGAGGCACATGAGTAAAAAGAGTGTACACGTGCTCTTCAGAAAGAATGAGACTGAAAATTAATAAAAGACTTACTCATAGCCTGTAGCAACAAATGACATCATTCAAGCATGTGTCCCAAAACAGAAAAAAAAAATGGGGGGGAAAAAAGCATTCATTAATGTGTATTTCTCAGATTGAAACAAATGGGTTTAAATTATGTTACTACTTCAACTCATAATTTTTCACTAGAGAAATAAGAATTATGAGCACCAGTAAAAACAATTTTCAGTCACAGAGGGTCATGCTGGTGACAATAGCAAGGATGCTGTCTTCGTTTTTTCTGATGGATCAAGAAAGTGTAACTTGGCAGTGGTTCATTAGAAATTACTGCTGTGAGAACCACACACCTCACTGTTGTGATGCTGAGTGCCTGAGATGACTGCCACCTATGCTCTCTAGATCCTGGAGTGCTTTGAAACAGAGAGAAAAGTAAAAGTCTGATTACCTTACCAAGGCTTCCTCATGGACCCTGGCTCTGTGCCAGCTCCATACATCCAACCCTCCCTAATAAGTTTTCTCCTGACTTTACACCAGCAAGTGTCCTAGGCAATGGCTTTGCAACAGGCTCGTAGAGACACTCTCACACTGTATTTGTGGCTGTGAGTGCAGGTGGTTCACACTCTAAAGCCATCTGTGATTTAGCTCACTCTTTTAGCCATGGAATTTTATCACCTTATGATTTCTGGTTAAGCTGACGCAGTGGTTTTCAACTTGTGGGACTCTTATGCTGCTAAGTCTTGCTTCTCCTGGAAAACCACCAAGAAAAACTGGTTTCCTGCCAGTTGACTCAAATATTCTCTTAAAGGGCTTCAATTAAAAAATTTTATAGAGAATAGCAAAATTAGCATGAGCTAAAGCATATGATGAGTTTTCACTTTGGCTTCAAATGGCAAAAAATGTAATGTATGCCTTGATTAATTGCTCCATTCATTAAGTAAATTGACGGGTAAAACATGGACCTTACATCTAGTCTGAACACTGAATATTATTCTGAATTCATCAGGGTCAATTCAAGAACCCTTCACAATCAGACTTTTTTCATAAGAGCAACTTACTTAACATTTTCTTGGGCAAACATGATGGATTTTTCTTTGTTTTCACACTGCATATAAGGGTTCCCACTCAAATAATTCTGATACCTTTTTTTAGCATCCTTGGGAGATCAGAAAATCCCATTGTACTGAGTAACCATATACACATAAAATCCTTTTTAGGGGGCAGTAGTTTTAGACCTTGGTCTAAAATGGTCTGTAATGGCCCCTGAAAAACGGCACTACTTTGAAATCAACTGCTTATGGATTAATTCAGGAACTACTCCATATGCAAAGAAACCCCATGAAAACAGGTTATGAGTAACTCTTGACAGCCTTGAATATTTGTGGTTTTGATTTCTTATGTTTCTAAGGAAATGCCATATGGAATGTTCTCATTATATATCCCTACCACTATCGCCCCTAAATTTACAGGTGCATGTTTGTCGTGTCAGCAATACACAACTAAATTCCCAGTATTGGCCATCATGGCATTTATTTTTCAATATTTGTTTGACTTTTATCTCTTCCTTGCCTTTTTAAATAATAAGAAAAACAAGTGGTATTTACTGCAATGTCAGTGTCAAGAAACAGACAGCCTGATCCAGGTCCCATCAGAATTGTTGGAAAAACTCCCACTCTTTCAGGGGGTGATGTTCTAGACTTAGAATGGACAGGTCCTTCATGCTCAGGAGCCACCTTTATTCCCAGCCAGGTGTCATACAGTCCAACAGGTGCAAGCATGTCTGCACGCCACTGCACCTGACTCAGTAAATCCTGCTTGTTTTGAAAGCCAGATTCAATCCCTAGGCCATATGGGAAGTTGTCCTTTGGAACAGAGCAAACAAAAGTTGTAAAACTCTGAGAAATGTCAGTTTTTTTCTAAACTAACCTCTAAATTAGCCTCTTGGCGAGATTGTATATGTTGCATTTCCATCTTTCTTCTCCTATTAAAGTGAACATTCTTTATTGCTCATGTTATGAAGTATCTTTTAGTACATATATAGGGTGAGAAACACAGCTGAATTAGCATTACAAAATCAACTTTAACACTTTCCCTTTTGGTGGACACTACTACCATTTTCTATGCTCTAAGACTCTTTCTCCCAGTTGAATGCACTTTGTATGCTGTCAAAAATATGTCTTTTTATTCTTTTTTTTATTTATTCCATTTTCCCCAGTCCTGCAGTAGCACCTTGGTTTGGTGTTTATTCCATGTAGCAAAAAATACCTCTCACAGAAATGCAAAGGCAGCCTGACAGCAAGCTTCTCTTTGGGCATGTTGACATCATCCTTCTCTCTGAGCTCTAATTCAACTTTCAGCACAATGCCTAAAACCGCACAGCCTCTGAGCACAAAAGATGAACACGAGAGTACACTTGTGCATTCTGTTGCCCTGTAAGCAAATTGCCTTGTTAATGAGGCATCAGTCAAATAATGGGTTTGATCGTCTGCATTTAGATTAGCTAAGATAAAGTGCCAAAGTGTTTTTTTTTTGGTGTAGCACAGACAGCAGCATATCCTGTTCAAAGTTCAGGGCTGTGAATGTCATTGACTCATTCTTCAGCATGTCTCACATGAAAAGACAACATGCAGCTATTTCATGTGCCATCACTACTCTTGAAAAAAAAGGGGAAGGTAGGATTTTTTAACTTCACTGATAGTCCAAACCAGAGTGGCACTTTGCAAAGTGCATATGTATCTCATAAAACATACCTCCTGCTTTCAGCTCTCTGTTTATATTTACATGGACTTTACTGGGAAGAAGAGAACGATGTCACTGCTTTCATGTAATAGATAAGGAAGAGAAATTCTCTGGGTATGTGCATACGATATTTGTGGGGTGCACATTACTTTCTCTGCTCACCATGATAAGAAACCAGTGCATCCACACAGAGAACTCCTGCAGATTGGATAATGTGCTATTAATTACTTCTCTGTTCTACCGTGTTCATGCAGTCATACATGTAATGGATTGCATTTAAACTCTCTTCCAATAAGAAGCAACTGAACCAACAACCACTTCATTTCTGAATGCTCCAAGCTCTTTGACCTCCTGTCTTGAGCTCTGCATTTCAGCAACTGGAAGCTGATGGAAGAGAGGAGGGAAAAGGCATCCGTATTTTCATAGTTTTCCGTTCCAAGATAAGTAACTTGGATGAGAGAAGAAGGAACACAAATGAATCACACAGACAATCTGTTCTTTCAACTGGTGGGGTTGGGAGGTTAAAAGATTTTTACAAATAAACATTTAAAAAAAAGGCAAGTATTAGCTTACGTGTTTGACAGAAGGCTGTAATTATGCTCTGCTCTGTACCACATAAAATACTAAAATATGGAAATGTGAGGTTATCTATCCTTCTCTTGTAGATCCAGTACATTCTCTTCCTATCGTGATGTCTCATCTGGTACATTACTCAAACTCAAGCCAAAGTATTCTACCACTTGAGATAGCACATAAACAAAAATAATGTGAAGAAGCTCTTAATAAACACATTACAAAAACCTGCTTCTTGGCCTTCTAAAGTCTTGCTTTCTTTGCTCTGCCTAGGCAAAGAACCCTTCAAACCTGCTTGAACCCAGCTTCCTCACTGGGACACAATGTAAAGGTGTCCTCCACAAGCAGCTCTTTGTCATCCCTAACACATTTTCTGCAGCTCTGGATTCATGGGCTATGCTGTAGAGTCACGATCTGTTCTATAGTGATTTTGAATTTCCCTCATTCTGACAGAAGGATGGTGCCCTAGGGTGACTTCATGATGCTTGTATCCCCAATTGTCTGCTCTGTTTGTGTTGGATATTATGTCCTGTACCTTTAAGGCTAGAGCAAAGAAGAAGTGCAGAGCTTGTTTGGAGCTCTGCTCTAACTCCTCCAGATTCCTTTCTCTTCGGACGGTGCTGTCTTCGGACAGAGAGAGAGAGAGGGAGAGAGAGCTCTCCTTCTTTTCTTTTTTCCCTTTAATTAGTTTTTGGCTAGCTGAAGCAGAGAAGCTCCCTGGACAGGTTTTTTTTCCCTTCGTGGGACTGTTTAAATCTGTCCTGGACGGAAAAGCCCACAGAGACACCGGGAACTCGCACCTGCGGCCCACCAGGGCCTGGATGGCCCGAGAGAGACTGAGAAGGAGCCGAGCTACACCCACGGCAAGGACACTTTCATTCTGGCCATCCCTTTTGGAGCAGCGAGAGGTTTTATTGTTTCATATTATTCAATTGTTGGTGCTTGCGGGCTTTTGTTTGTTAAATAAATAGTTTTTTCCACTTTTTCTCAGAGGAAGTTTATTCCCGGACCAACTGAGGGGGAGGGGCTGTTTGCGCTTGCTTCCCAGAGGAAGCCCATTCGGAGGTTTCCTCCCAAATTTGCCCTAAACTAGGACAGATGGTTTTTGGTGTTGGCACGTAAGGTGAGTCAGCTTCAGGGCTGTTACAACCTGTAATGGTTGGTGACAGCCTCCAAGACACTGGTGTGTCAGGCCAAAGACAGCTGGCTGGTAGCAGTCCTGGCCACATCCACTCTTTCACTGACTTCACACGCTCTACAGTTATGACATCGACAGCAGAAAGTGGTTTCATAAAATCTGTGCCAGTAGGGGACTTTGCATTTCATAGAAATATCCATATAATCACCAGATCTTTATTCCACAGTGACAGAACAGGGAAAAGATCTGATCTTAGCTGTTTGGGGTAATTTGTTTTAAATAGAGTATGTAAAAGCCTAACCATTCTCCCTGTCTTTTAAAAAGCGGTTCATTTCTTCAGTACAGTTGACCTCAGAGATTCACCACTATATGTACTGTAACTGGAATGAGAAATACATTGCTCTCAAGATTGAGCCTAAGCAGAACTCTGATAAAGGAATCTTTGTAAAACCCACTGTGCTGCTGTGTTTAACAGAGCCAGAAGCTAGCTATTAGTTCTTCTTTATGGTTTGTTTGTTTTGTTCTCTTTCAACAGGCTTTTCAGAGTACAGCATGCTGAAAAAATAGGAAGGAGGCTCCCCAACAGATATCAGTTGTGTCTGATTTCTTCCTTTTGCCAGGCACACAAACCACACAATCGTTACAGCCATCAGCACGAAACACTTCATGTTAAATCCCTCATTTCTTTAGCATAATATGAAGTCTCTCTTTCTCTCATATTACCATTCTGGTCCGTCAGGTATGTGAGGTTTTTCAAGGCAACAGGTGTTTTTTGAAATAAAATACAACCTTCCCTTCAGCTCATTATGTGAAAGGGACAGCAGCTGCAAGTATAATGCTGAGGACACATGGTCTATGAGACACCCAGAAGAAAAATACTCCTTGTTCCACTTGTTAAGGTAAAGCACAGATGTTGCTTCAGTGATAAGCATGAGCATAAGGCAACCACAGTCTGCCCCATGTTGTAAATCCAGAATCTAAGATTTCAGAATATTTAGTAGGCTGCAATCAGAATCACCAGTTTCTTTATGTAAAGAAAGCTAATGCAATGTCTAAGCTCATAGCACTAACAAATACTTCATATCACAGCTTGCATTACACTATCATCAACAATATGCTAGGGACTGTCCACAGACCTAGCTGCCAAATTATTTAGTATCTTATATAGACTCAGTTATGAGTATGAAATAGTGACAAATGCATAAATTAATGCACTTGCTGATTTAATGATTTAAACATTTACAGATAGTGTCTATTAAAAAGGGTTTAGCAATTTAGAATGTTAAATGCAATCCCTTTCCCTGCTTAGTATTGCTAGTAAGGCTATTTTTGCATCACTCAGATCTAAACTGTTGAGAAATCAACTGCAAAATAATGATGTCTAATGAATGTAAAAATCAAGCTGGAATCAATCCTTTCCAGGGAGCAATTCTCTGTTCAGTTAGGTTCATAATTCTTCCTCCAACCTTCCAACCCCCATTTATTTATTTTTCCCTAGTTTCTCTGAAGAACAAAGTACATATATTGTAGCTTATAGCATAATTGTCTAGACTCTTTCAAATAAAAAGGCTGTGCAGCATTTCCTTAGAAAAAGAAAGATTGTCTAGAATTGCCCAGTCTCCTTACTCCTTCCTGTTTTCTAGGCCTAACTAGGTCAGAAACTCTGTCCTACAAAGCAGAACATGTAACACCACTGAAAAAAACACAGATCACAGAATAATCCAGTCATCTTTCTCTGTAAGTAGACTAGTTGCTTTAGTTGTCCTGAAGAGTATTTATGTTGGTCTTGCAACATGAATCTCAGTAGCTTGTAGGACTGCCTGTTTTTCTGGCTACAGTGTTTATGTAGAGCAGCAGGAGCAATCAAATGGGAACCGTACACACAGAGGAAGGCCTGATGGCATGGATCTACTAGAAAAGTCAAAAGCCTCACACTCCTTCAGATCCTTCAGATCCAGCTTGCACTGACCCCAGCTCTTGTGTGTCGGATGTTTTTTCATTTTTTCACAAATCTATATTAGTAAGCTGTTGGTGAATCCATCCCTTGTCAATTCTATCATCACCCATTTCAGGGAAGATTGGCTTAAATAAAGAAAATGACACAAACCAGTTCTGATCACAAGGTTAAGATCATAAGGTTAGAAAGTATTGTCATCATGAAAATGATACCATATTACTTCCTTGCTATAACTTATGTTTTTAACAGAAGGTCATTTAAATGGCTGAATAATTTTTTTTTTTAGTTTGCTACATTGTTACAAACGAAAGAGATGTGAGTAATAAAAAACAACCAACCAGAACAAAATCTCTGTATTAATTGGAATAATGATACACAGGCTGAGAAAGCAACTAAAGGAAGTTATCATTGCCTGGGCCCACCTGTTGTTTGCTACTAATTTGTTGGCACATGTTCTTACTTGTGTTCCTGTCCTGCAAAGAGCTCAGCAGCCAACAAAACTATTCAAATTGCTTGTGACTGAGAATATTTATCTATTTTGCGTTCTGTGGTGTCAACTTTGGTGCTGTAGAAGGCAAGCAATCTCTTCTGATGAATCTATACAACCTTGTGCCTTTCCTGAACCAACCACTCCGTGTGTTATGCCTATCTATCAGTAGGCTATCACTACTACTATAGGCTATCACTACTACAAGAATTAATAACTTGGAGTTTATTCTGCTATTAAGAATCAGAAATCAAGGCTGATCACACAGATTCCAAGACTTGTACAAATGTATCATCATGGGAAAATCTCAGTAAATACTTACATGTGTCTTCACGTCACCTTCAAGAATCTTGCTGTACCTGAGAAACTCAGCAACACTTCCATTCAGCAGCCTATCAAAGGCTTCAACATATGGTGCTATGCCTGTAGAAGAGGAACATTCCATTACAATGGGTTCATATAGTGTATACTGCATAGGACGTGTAGCAGATGGAGGAGATGTATCACAGAGACTGAGGAGATTGCTGTAACTTCATTTCTGATTTATGAAATCAGTGAAAAAGGATGCAAAATTATTTTTGTCCTAGATAGAACGAAGAGAAAAAAATCCTGCTCTTGGTAGAACTTGAATAGGAACCTGAAGAGAATTTCCTGTATGTAATGTAATGGGAAGCCTCTTTTGTGTTAAAATAACAGGAGCTAAAACAAACATCTCTCAGCCGTTCAAAGGAGTGACCTGAGAAGTCTAACTCTCTTAAAAAAATTCCCCTATTGTACTTTAACCAAATATTATCCCCTAAAAAGAACCTGCACTGTACTTAACAACTATTTTTATACTAACCCATTCCTGAAGATCTCTGTGTTGTTTAGTGGCTTTTAATAGCAACCAATTCCATTTCCAGTAAGACCTTTCCAATTCCATTCCTTTGGAATGGGTTGACAGTAGATTTATGCAGTGAGCTATGGCTTTTTAATCTCCTCATTTTGTTGTCTCACCTTGTAAAACTGTCACTGGATAACGAAAGCTCAAACAATTCTTCCAGGTGACATACCCCATTGACTATATAGATGCTATACATTACAAAAGAAGAATAAAGCTCCTGTTTTCTATATGGTATACAGAGCAGTTTCCAGATAAAGTGGACAATCAGAAAATGCAGATGATCCTCAGTTTCTTAAGCACCTGGCTTCTACATGGCACTCTATTGGTGGTACCTGTTAAGATAGCAAAAATAATCTTTCCTTGGATGCTTTCCAATCCTCCCTTTACTCCCTCATGTCTTGTCCATGCCTCAGAACCTTTGCCAGATCCAGCATGAATGACACACATGTGAATCTATGACATATGTAGGATTTGAGAGAACAAGGTTAAAATTCTTCCCTGCCTCTCTGCCTCATTAATGAAGCCTGAGGATTGCTCTGAAGAGGTACCAGGCTTTCCCCAGAGAATTTGCTTTAGCCTTTTGGCACTATCTAACAATTGTGTCCAAATTCATAATCATGAAAGGCCTCTTTATTCCACAAGAGTCATCTGGCTCCATGACAGAAAAAAAGACAGGCTCTGGCAACTGGAGTTTGCAGTGGCCTGTGTGGAAAAGAAGATGTAGTTAGTCAGCTAGGTGGGATTTCAAGGCTCCTTTTGTTCTCTTGATGCCATTCACCTGTAATTCTGAGGAATTTCTGGGCTTTCTTCCATATTAAGTGTTTGTGTGTAAACCCCTCAAATGACCTAATGCACAAAAGGTTTTAGCTGTGGAGATGCTTTCCAAAGCCCATTTATGCTCTTTGTCAAAATCTCTGTATGGTTCCAAAAGAATCATTGTAACGTTTTCCTTTAGAGCAGAGTTTTACATAACAGTTCACCAAATTGTCCTGTGCAGAACTGGAAAGCAACGATGCTATTTTTTACTATTCAATGCAGCTCACTCCCAGAAGCATTCACTAGAATTTGCTGTGGGCCATGCAGAGCAATGGAATGATTTCTTTGCAATCCTGCTGTTGTAATGCCACTTAGGAAAACAGTAAGGTACAGATCTCCCATCCTGTTTCTGGAAATGTATTAATTGAAAAGCCAAGGTTATTTTTTTTTAATATATAATTCTAATTATGGAATGGTCTTTTAGGGGATGGAGGTCAATGGCTGAAGAAAGAAATATATACCTCCACTTCAACTGGATATTTAAAAAAGGTCACACTCTGGCTTCAGTGTCAGTTTTGAAGGAGGAAAATAAAGAAGAGACCTGTAAGAATGTCTCCTTTGCAGTGGCTGTGGCGGGTATGTGAACCTCTGCAGAGGCACAGTGACACAGGCACACAGAGTGGTGTTTGGGGCACTGTAGGTGAACCAGTCACACAAACTGAAGACTTTCCCAACTGCACCAGCAAAAGCTAATTCCTGAGTCCCTGTGTGAGACAGCTCTGCCTGGAGACATGGTGCAGCCTGGCAAGCACTCCACAGTGCTGCTCATCTCAGCTTCTTACTGCAGTCTTCCAGTGGGTGTGTTTTATAATCACACTTCAACAAGGCTTCTCAGTTGGTTTCTTCGAGGGATCTGTTGGGGCGTTCAGGCTCTGCTTCCCTGGGGGGTGAATCTTTTCACCTGACTGAGCTCTTAGGTTAGGTCAATAATATAAGGAGTTTTCATGGAAGTACCTGGCATGGTGAGTTATCTCCTGTTCTGAAAGCAGCCCTGGTTCTGCAATACTGCGCTCTGGATAAATACAGATTCACCTAAATGGACTCATTACATGACTGAATTCTTTGAGAATTGCACAGTTCCTAGTGGAGATTGATTTACTTGTCAGTTTGTACACGGATTTCTCCCTGACTTTGCTACAGTTTACTAGCTGCCTAGGTTTTCTCTGGACTGCAAGCACTTTTTTACTGAAGCTTTCTGTGACTGGCTAACTCATCTGCCAGGGAAGCCTGCTGGGAGATGCTCCCTTCCTGCCACAGAAACACACTGCTCTCAGTCAGCTGCTCTGCAGCAGCTGCCAGTCTGCAGGCCCAAGGGGCACAAGAGTGAGGGGAACGTCCCTTGCATGTGTTGGCTGGCAAAGGGGACAATACAGCAGCTCACACACTTCACTTGCTGCTGTCTCAGTAAAGGAAGCTGCCTGCAACTTTCCATGTGTCCTGCAGCTTCTGTACAGCACCGGAGTCCATGCTGGGATGTGCTCTTCTCTGAATGCAAGAAAGGGGAAGGAACACAGAAAGCAAAGAACACGAAGCTAATATGTTGGGGTCCAGGATGAAAAAACAAGTTTTGGAGAAAGGAAAGAGCATTTCTATTCCATCAGATTTAGAAGTACCACATACGTAAAGTTATTTAGCCTGTAACTTTCAGGTACCACAAAACTTAAGGTATGAATAAAAAAATGATTCAATGATATGTTGTGAATAGACAAAGAATAGTCTTTTTTTGGTATATTCTCCACTGTAGTGCTTTGGAGAGCCACTTGAGAAAAGAGAGCTCAAGAGATAACAGTGCAAGGCCATGGATATGTAACAGTCCTTAGTGAGCAAATGCTTCCTAACAATTCATATTTGATTAAGGATGTTAAACAAATTAAGTGGGTCTGCACTGTGAAATTCAGAGAGAGCTGGCAAATCAAGGGTGTTTATATTGGTGACTTCTATAGGAATATTTATGCTGTACATTTAGGGGATGTCTCATTTCTTCTGCTAATTGGGGTCAAGCAGACATTTTTACCTGCGGAGTTATTTACAGCAATAGAAGTTGTAAATATAATTGATAAAATGGAAAGAGTAATAAACCTTGAGACATGGACAGTATATTTAAGAAACAGTAAAATCATGAATTTTCTAGGCCATACTAGTTTAGAATTGTGCATGCTGCTAAGCTTGTCACATGACATTTCTAAATATTTTTTTTTAAATATTACTTTATTTTTATATCGAATTTGTAGGAGGTGGGATTGCATTCCCTCTTAGAAGACAAACATATACATTACTTGCAATTTTTTAATAATAGAGATGGTACTTCAAAATAACATACTTACTTCCATTGACTCCATTGATGCCATCACACTCCATTCCACCAGGTGTGTGTGAATCTGAAAATAATGATTCAAGTCGAGTCACTGCTTTCTCCAATCTCTCCATCAAGCCATGAGTCTCTGCCATTCTGAAAAAATCATTATGGATAGAAACAGTGTTAGACCCCGGTCAGTAAAGTCCTTGCTTCATGCTGCAGTTCTGTTCATCTTGGGGCTTTTTCTTCTACGGTAAAACTCTCATTTCTTAAGCATTGTCTTTCTGCCACATAAGCAGTTGCAATGAAGCAGCTGACGAAGGATAACTTGCTTCCTTGTCAGGAGGGAATCAGATCAGCCCTCAGCTCTGGTTCTTCCTTCTAGCAGTGGTTGGAACCACTGCTAGTATAGCTATTGACAGTCTGCAGGTGAACAACTTACGACAAAATGTGTATGTATATATGCTCCCAACCAGATACTGAGATGACTGGAATAGTTATAGAAGTAATTGGTAAAATCTTATAACTACAATGATCTGAATCAGGATTTACAGAAACTAAGATACAGACCCAATTAATACTCTCTAATTTTTGAAAAGGTTCATTCGGGAGTTTGCCTCGGTCTTTTATGCTTCGTAGTAGGACTCAGGCACTTGACTGAAGACTACACAAAAATCCAAGGTCTTCTGTTTATTTTTCTTCTAAGATTTACCATCACCTTTTTTCTTACAGAAGTACCCAATATGAACCAGTGTTTCCCAAGCTTTTAAAATCAAACACTAATAAACATTTGGATAGAAAAAAACAAATCCAGAGGCCTGCTTGTGCAGTACTGCTGCACTGCTTTTGATTTAAGATTAAATAGAAATTGGGTTATTTTTTTAACAACTCACACATTGCCTTCTTTCCTCACAATGTGATTTTCTGCTTTCCTACATGTGAGGCAGTGTAGGCATTGATATTTTTGAATATTGGCCAATCTCTCAGGCAAAAAAAGTGCTATGTACCATTCAAAGTGAGAAAGAGTTATATCAGCAAAGGCAAAGCTATGTTTAAATCCCCTATCATTTGATAGAGCGAGTTTAATGTACATGTTCCCCACTTATGGTTGTGAGCGTTTGATCCTGATAAGTGGCATTTGGCAAGGGGTGTTATGTGATGATGATGGCTCTTGATTAACATGATCCCTGTGGCCAGTTCCAGGTCAGCCCCCACACTAGGCTGCATCCCCTGCCCAGCACTGGGATGTGCAAAAGCAGGAGCAACAGGGGAATGCACATCCCCAGCTGGGGCAAGCAAGGAATCAGAGGCTCTCTGGGGCCATCACCCTGGGGTGTTCTGCCACAAGACATTGATTCCCATATGGCTTGGAGACTGGAACGGATAGGCAGACATGGAACAATGTGTAAATGTCTTAGTTCCTAAAAAACGGCCTACTAAAAGTGCTAGTATTGCAGAGAAATTAAAGCCTAACAGCAGATTCCAGTAAACTGCACCACTATGCAACACTCAGCAACCCAATCAAACATTGCTGCTTCAGTATCTCCACAGCCAGTGCAGAATGCCTAAATGTTACAATTAAAAAGTAAAGTAGCATGGAAAGAAATATTTTCACTTACAAACTAGTACTACTAATTTTTGTTAGTAAAACATAATATTTTTGTTGTAAAAATTTAAGCATGAGAGGAAATTAGCTACTATGACTGTGTAAACATGTGCAAAGCTCTGAGTCATGCTGTCTTTCAAACAGTTTGGGACCTTCAGATTTTACCCTATAAATGTAATGAGGCTTGTGTTTGACCTAAAAGTGAAGCAGAAGACTTTACAGCGTGAAACCCTTGGGAGAACCATTCTCGTGAGAAAGTTTTGTCTGGAATTAATCTATTTATATTAAATAAAAAATCAAACCCCCAAAAGAGGATGACATTAGACAGCATGCATATGAACAGTGTAAAAATTCATTGGAGCTCTCATGTCTTATCACAGAATGGGTCAGGTTGGATGACCCGCAGAGGGGTCATCTGCTCCAACCTTCCTGCTCAAACAGTATCATTCCAGAGCACATGGCACAGGACTGCATCCAGATGGGTCCTGAATATCACCAGTGAAGGAGACCCCACAATCGCTCCGGGCAACCAGTTCCAGTGCTCAGTCACCTGCACAGTAAAGATCTTCCTCATATTTAGGTGGAACTTTTTGGGCATCAGTTGCTGCCCATTGTCTCTTGTGCTATTGCTGGGCACCTCTGAGAATAGCCTGGGTCTGTCCCCTTGGCACCCTCCCTTCAGATACTGATAGACACTGATGAGGTTCCCCTCTCAGTTGCCTCTTCTTGAGGCTGAACAGGCACAGCTCCCCTCAGCCTTTCCTCATGGAAGAGATGTTCCAGTTGCTTGGTCAGCTTTGTGTCCCTCCCCTGGACCTGCTCCAGGAGCTTCATGTCTCCCTTGTCCTGAGGAGCCCAGAACCTGACACAGCACTCCAGGTGCGACCTCACCAGGGCTAAGCAGAGGGATGGGATCACCTCCCTTGACCCACGGGCAATGTGCTTTCTTTACACTGCAAAATGCACACTATTCTCTTTGAACAATCAATTCACTTTAAAAAAACACCCCTTAAAATTTTTGTAAGGTTACAACTATCTTGGCAGGAATGAGATGAATGTATCAGGGGAGTTTCTGAAATATTCAAACTTTTATGAGAATATTAAACCTTTTCTTAAAACGAAGCACTGTTAATCCTAAAAAATAATATGAGTACATTTTTTCACATTTTACCCTACTACATAAAAGCCTAAAATGGTGTCCATTTTAGAAGTTTTGCTTTCAACCATTCTAAAGTCTGGCTGTGTAACATAGCATACTAACACATATCACAGCATACAGTCAACTAATTTCATCAGTATTTTAAAATATATTTTTAGTATAGTACCTATTTGTCTTTATGTGAAGATACAGTCTGGTAGGTTGGGGGTTTTTTTCATTTGCCTTAAAATTTTCCTTGATGATGTCATCAAATGTCACAAAAATTATGCACAAACTTCTATGGAAGACCTGTTACTTTTTGGCCTCTTCAGCCTGATTTTGCCTGTGAAAGAATCCAACTGTTTGATTACAAACTCAATAATTTGAGTGCACGCACCAGGAGGTCTGAGGAGTCTCACAAATCAGCAGACATGTAATGTTCTACCCAATAAATGGCCTTCTGTGAGACACTAAGAATACACATTAGTGTCAGAAGTTCAGGGGAATAACTCAGCTCAAATACCTGAAGGATCTTTTTAAGCAACACTTTCCTGCTACAACATAGTATTTTACTCACTGTATTCTTCACAGTTTTATTCTATTCCCATTAACCGGTTGTTCTTCCAAAAGCAGGCATCACCAGCAATCACTGTGTAATATATTGTTAAACACAAGTACCCTAATATTAATGACGTCACGTTTCTATTCTTTTTATATAGAATATTACACTTAATAATCATCATGTTTACACTGTCTACCTTTTTATCTGTACATTTATATATCCATGAGTACACAGTATTTCCACCTATTTATATATATATGAGCATGCACATCATGCACATAAGAATACACAGTTATGCCTGTCACATATCCATGAAGTGCAAGAACACTTTTGTGATTACTGCACATAACACTGAAAGAGCAAATCAGTTGTACATACATACTAATCTTACATTTACACCTCTTTTTACCATTAAATGACACAGTTTATGGCCAGTGTGTTATCTACCTTACAAACAACACAGGAATTAATATTACTGTTCTAAACATCCACTGAACAATAGCATGAAAACTCTTCATCCATTCTAATCTAAACATGGACATCTTTGCCTATATATTGGGATTTACACATTTGGCTCATATTATGACACACTTCAGAATTTTCTTGGCCTATATTCAGCTGTTTGTCTGATTATTTATTCCACACTGCACTCTGTATGGTCAAACAGATACCACAAAACCACAGCTCAAAAGGAATCAGAACACAGGAAACAGCACAGTTTGACTCTGTGAAGATACTATCTGCCATGATATAGCATCAGAGCTTATATTATAAATAAATAATAAGATTGGTCTACTTACAGTGTCAAATTAAATCTCTGCACATTAAAGTAAAGAAAAGAGGATGGAAATATGTCTATAGCATGCTTCCACTCCCATAAAGCATGTTTTTACATCAAGACAGACTTTCTATCTCACCTGTTAGGATTTTATTAAAGATTTGATCTTGAAGTGATTATCAGGGTTAATCATATACCTTTTCCCGGAACTGATGCTGACCACTTATAAGGAGTTAAAAATAACAGTGCTTCAACTCCCATGTAATCCTTATCCAGTGGCTCTCTTAGTGGAGAAGTACACTGTCCTTCTTGAAAATAAGGTCACCTAAGAGTCAGGAAAGGTGTTAACACACATCTACTGACAAATCATTTAAAGACCGACATCGGTAACTCTCTTGGGCACAAAATCAAGACAAACGATCCACAGCTCTGCCCTGTTTACTGTTAGTGCTATCTTTTCTGGGAGTGCTAAAGGCATGTGGTAATACTACCATCTGTCATTTCTTCCACAAAAGAAGTAAAGCCAAAACCAGGTAGAACAAAGCATGCTGAAACCCAAAAAGCAGATTTCTTTTTATAGACAGGCCTTGGGAGATGACTGCTTTCCTCTCCAGCTGTCTCAAAGCACCATTTATCTATTATCAAGGGAAAAAAAATGGCTGTAGACTAGTATTTCCTGATATACTGATCCCAAACAGCAAACTGTAAGTCAAAATACACATGTACTATTCCTGCTACTATTGTATGTGACTTGCAACAGAGGACAATATTGCTCCATCCTCAAGAAGAAACAAGTAATTGTAATGAATGCACAGGGAAAAGCAGTACAGTAGCATAAGGGGGAAAAAAATAACATATGATGGCATATCAGACATGTAAAAATGGGGGTTTGGAACAAAGGAACGGTGCTACCTCATAAAGTATGAAATGATTCTCACAAACATCAGCAAGAGATAGAGTACAAAGTTCCACACTTTGTTTTACTTCCTAGCACTCTCTTAATTCGAAAGGAAATGACCTGTTAATTTATTTGCTTTCCTCCCCTGTCCCTACTCAGTACCAGTGTTTCCAAATTCATCCAGCATCTGAAAACTGATGCCAGGTCTCATTCATGGTCATCATCTGAGATCCTACATGTCAGATTTGGATCTCCTCTCTATACCAAAAAAGGGCAGATGCCTAAATCAGAATATAGGCAGTAATGGGGCATTTTAATTGTATTTACCATTGCTGCATTGCTTGGAAAATCACACTGTCCTTGGAAGTACAGCAGCTCGCACATGTGCTTTCTCTCTTCATCTTTTAACAAATTGCTACCAAGAAATAAAATAAAATATACAACCCCCCAGATTGCCAGCTGGTACTATCAGAGAGCCAGTCATGAACATTTTATAGATCCAAAGCACTGTGTCCTCTGAGAGTTCCTCTGTACAATATATGTCAACATACATCAAGGGAGGAGAAATGCATTCCTGAATATACTCTCAAAATAAAAAACATCTTGCTCCACTTCATTTCTGACAAAAACACAGACAGCTTGGGTCTCAGATGGCTCTTTTTCCTGTACCATCACTCAAATACCTACAAATACAAGTTATGTTGAGCAGGTAGTCTCTTTGCCACCTTTGGCATGAGACCCAAATTCCTGCTGTACCCCATTCTTGTTCAGACAATAAAAACCCACTGGCTTGAGGTCTTGGGAGTTGCTCACTCCCAGACAGAGCGTGGAAGCAGCTCACTACTGGCTGAGTGGTAAGGAGGAGCACCTGAAACTCCTTGGGTTGCTATAATAAAAGATTCTGGCTGGAGAATGCAAAGGGAACAGTAGTGAGAAGAAAGTATGTGTTGGTAGACCAATGGGAACATTGCCTTGTATGGTTTGTGTTTTGTTTTCCATTAGTTGTAGGGGAGGAATGTAAGCAGAGTCTTCTCAAACTGATGTCAATTTAGATTAAACCAGAAGACCTCTCAGTAAGGCCCTGTGTGAGAAGAATGATTTGAGTTTTAAATCAGAGCCTTTTTTATTGCTTTGCCCCTAGATCTACTACAAGCTCATTAGGGAGCAATTCATTCTTAAGTATAAAGAATCATTTTACTTTTAAACCTATTAGTTAAAATAGATAGTTTTGTATATCAAACAGTATAAGTTTGTTTGGTTTGGTTTTTTTTTTGTTGTGGTTTTTTTTTGTTTTTGTTTTTTGGGTTTTTGTTTGTTTGTTTGTTTGGTTTTTTGTTTTGGTTTTTGTTGTTGTTGTTGTTTGTTTTTTGTTGTTGAGATGGACAGCTATACTCGAAATAGCAAAAAGACAAAAATGTCTGTATGGCTTCTGCTTTTTGTGGATGGATGTGCCATCTGACTATTAAGTTGATCTGAAGTCTTGACTGACTGTAGTGTACTCATCATAAAATATTTCTGTCTGTAGCTCAATGTGCGTGCTAAAGCCATTGATATGCCATGAATGAGTCCCTTATGGCTGTGCATAAGAGTGTGCTACCTCAGTTATCCTGTGCGTGGACTTCTATCTTTGGCATAACCTCTGTGTTTTTAAAGGGCTACTTTTTATAAGTCAAAAAAAAATTGCATAGAAGAGGTAAAAGCAGGTTCATGTTGAACCTCTTCCATTTAACCCAAGTGTTTTCCTTTGTCTGGCCTTATGCTGTTGGTACCACAAAGCATACTTTTCTGTTTGCATTCTGGTTCCTCCTCTGCTTCTCTCCCTCTCTGAGTGATCAGGCTGTTGTCTACAAAAACATCTTGAGAAAGAATAGAGACCTTTTTTCATCCCACTGTTCAGAAAAATTGTAAAACAATCTCTGTTTTGACAAATACCCCTAAGACTTTTGATGCGTTTTAGATTTCTTATCATATCCCAGTTTAGTGTCATAGTATGGATGCGGAACTGCACACATGAAGCTGTACATCTACAAGTCAGTGTAATAATAACACGGACTGCAGTTAGGCCTCCGATAATTTAATATGAATTCTTTAAAATATGTCACATGTTCATGTATGTGCTTAGTATCTCCTAGAGTATCATTTCACTATCTAATTATCTGGATGTTCTGTGAAGAGCTTCTATCCCTTGCTGAATAATTTTGACTGTCATGAATTTTGTGATCACAAAGAACGAGTTCATTATTTAATGATATACTGAAGCAGTCAAGACTTGACAGTCTGTATAAGCATGATTGACTTAAAATAACCAAGGCAACCCAGTTCCTAAGTACATTCTCCTATTCCTTTTGTGCTCCCTTTTCATGTCACCGTTGCTCATAGTCTTTTGTCTTGGTTTTATTTTCTTCTCTCCCTCCAATGAAGTGTACGAGTTTTAGTATCTCTCCAATCAACAGAAATGCAGTGTTCTCAGTCACCTCATTTACTATATATTAGTGTGGGGCTCTTCATGTAATCAAGCATCCTAAAGGCCTTACAAGCCATTTAATTACCTGTCACAAGTCCAATTACTGTATGTAAGCAGACTGCCTTGCTGAACCGAGAAAATACGGCATGCAGGCATTGATTTTATTCAAGGGCTTCAGTTCAGTTCATAATAACTGAACAGTAAGATCCTTTATGCTATGGTTCCAATTGAATTTGAACTCTCTGAAAGGGTTAACTCCACAGTACAACTGTTTTAGTACTTCTGGGATGTGAAAGGTAAAAAAACAAAGCAGGAAGTTAAAACTAAGTGAAAAGTATTGCAAGCTCTAAAAACAGAAACTGTGAAATTGCTTCTCAGAAAAAAAGACAAGACTAGAGTTATTCAGTACCAAGGTTTGTAACAGTTTTGTTTCCTGTGCTGGTGGCCTTTCACAAGGCTTCCACACCCTTCTTCTCATGCATATCCATATTATGCTGAAGCCTGAAAAGTTGGTTGGGCCTGATTTCAACCAAGTTTGCAAGTGTTCCTGTTCTCACCAGAACATCCTGCTGCAATCTCTGTCTGATGGTCTCGGGCTCATCGTGGCTGCTCCACACAGCCTGCAGCCCGTGGCTCTTCCTCCAGCATAGCAGCAGCCAGGAGGGCTTAAGCAAACTTTCTGTCATGAGTCCTCCCTCTGCTCTGTAGCTCAATTGGGATCTTTATTGCTCACAAAAACTCAAGGTGGTCAGGCATCTCCCACTCTAAAATTCATCTCCCTGACTTAGCAATACTGCTAGCATTGCAATTTGTGCCTGTGCTTCTGATTCAGGATGAAATGGGCCACCTGCTACTAAAACAGACCTTTCTATTTCCTGATATAACCTGGTTACTACTTAAGAGGTCCTAAGCTTTAACGGTAATCCATGCAACCTGCTCACATACAAGATCTCAGACTTTTAACTATTTATCCCTCCTCTGTTTCAGTGTGACGTCTTGCAAAACCCAGAGAAATCAAACTGGACCTACTCTAGAGGCTTGTAAAAGTTTGCCTTTTTGAGGATGACTGTTGCTTTAGAGGACCCAGAGCTGTTAGGTGAATTAGTCTGCTGTTTCTAGACAGTGACATTACACAGAGAAATGTAAATGATTCTTTGCATTCCTTCCAAAGAGCAATTAATGAAATATTTAAATTAATACAAAACATAGCTTAAAGCTTAGGATCTGAACAAATCTTCTTGCAAAAATGTGCCACTATTTAATTATGTAATTGAGCATTTGCCTGTTTGTTTTTTTTTATATATAGGCTACAAAAGCATTAAGGCTTTAATTCCGAGCATACTACTACTGGTATTTGGAATTCTACAAGCAACCTCTTTGGCTTGCTGTTCTCTGAAAAACTGTGGGTCAGACAAAGCAATTCCCTTAGCATATACTCAGGAAAGTAGTCTCAATGGGACCTTTCAAATAACAAAAAGTCCCTGAAATTGACAGTCACAATACCTTAAGTACACAGGTGAAATTAAGACAGCAGTAGGCAGTACGTGTACGGACTGTAGTGGTGTCTATACCATAAAGCCTTGCTAAATGGTGACAGAGGTCACAGAGATTTAAGAAGCCCAAAATTCCCTACTCTTGATGAAGTATTTGAATCAGCATAATCATTGCCACAAATGCAGCTGTGCTCATGCATGCTTTTGTCACTTCAGCATACCGTGCTTAGTAAAGGTGTTGCTATTCTGGTATATTTCCTAACAGTGACATTCTGAAGAAGAGCCGAGTCTAGACTTTGAAGTATTTTGTATTATGTAAGCAACTGGAATGGACTCAGTACCACATGAAAATGTCAAGTTCCCAACTGTCCCCCCTACTGCAAAACATGGACTTGTAGTTTTAGAAAAAAAAGGAATTATAATTATTTATATATATCAGGAGTACACCATCAAGCAAAATCCTTTAACCAGTTCATAATAAAGCAGAAGAATAACTGCAAAAATGTATGCCTTATTTATCACAGATGTTTCTTTGGGTTTGCCCCACTAAGCACAATAAGCAAAGAATGTTCTCCTTCATGTAGTCAGATGTTCCAGTAGGCAGCAACTGCAGCTATTGAGTTTGCTGGTGTTGGACGTGATGTTAGAACTCGTGCAGAACGACTAAGAATATTCTTTAACGTATTTGGCAGTTCATCATTTCTCTCCCTAGAGTTCAAACCAACTGCAACTTTATTGCCACTGACAGGCCCCAGATTAAAGCATAGATTATCTGACTTTGTCCAGGTGATGTTGCAAGTCAGCATGGAGGCTGAGAGCTGAATGCAAGCTTGTCTGGTTTCCAGCCCTTCTTACTCACCCTATTTTTCAAGTACCTGCAAATTCAGATTACCATGAATTTTGGACCTGGGTGAATTTTAATTACTTTTTTTTTTTTTTTAAACTTAGGGCGCCCAATGTATTTTGCATGGTTAATAAAAATTATACAGTGGGATCAGAAAATCTAATGATGGGATGGAATTTAATACATGTAATCGTAGTACCCTTGCTCCTTATGGTATACTAAGAAGCACTTTTCTCCACTGAAGTGAGAGCCACAGCTGACAAAGAATAATGAAAACATGTCAGAGGTCTGTTCTACTGTAATAGTAAATAATGCACATCCTCTTCATTTTTATTTAATAGAGAAAACATATTTTATTCATTAAGTTTGGAGTTGTGCCTGTCCACCTTCCACATCTGAGCAGCATTCAAGGGGGAAGACACAAAGGAATCATAGGAGTATTCAGAAGACTTGCATTTTTGTTAAGCCCAAGACCAAAAATACCATATTGTTGTATGGGCCTGGCTTTGTTACAGAAGGTGGATTGCCTTTGTTCTTGTGCAAACTTGTTCAAAATAGAGCCAGTCTTATGAAATCCTGGTTCTGAAAATGCATAAAACCAGAAAAAAGTTTATTATAATTTGCATAGTAAGTAATTAAAAGGAAAGGCTAGGATAAAATTTGCATAAAAATTAGGGTATCTGACTCATGGTAATGTCTTAGAAGGCCAGATTTGAGAGTACTGTATTGAGTTCCAACTCATTCCATCTACCACTTTACTATTCTAAATAATTTTTAAAGTTACATTTCTGAAGTAGGACAAGTTTTCTGATTACAATTTCACAAAACAATGAAACATGGTAGTCCATAAACCACTGCCACATTGCCTGGCTTAGAAACAAATAGATAAAATCTGCAGGTTTATCCCACTCACACCCCCTGCTAAATAGATCCCTTCCAACTATTTCCTAATGGACTGGCCTCTGTGTAGGTTTTTTTTCTAACATTTTCCACCACTCAGAAACAAACACATTCAGGTAAGGTAAATAAAGAAAGCTTTCTTCCCCAGATGGTCTTTGTTTTTAAGACTGCCCCCACATTATAAAATCTGAATTCTACTTGATAAAAATCCTCACTGTTGATGCTGTAATGCCAAGATACAAATCTACAGCAATCCCCAAAGCAAAGGACAGATTGCACATTTTTAGGTGAGGTCACAAGTTCTCCTCAGCTTTGTGCTGGCTGCGTCTCTGGGGGAGTGCTCCTGATGTCAAGTTACTGCAAAACGCAGGACCTCGGCTTCACGGGTCTTCATTTCTGCCTTCCTCTTGCCTCCTCTAAAAACTACCTTGTATTTGAAGTATCCTTTATAGATTTTTATGTAAAGGTATACATATTATGCCGTCAGGTCGCTCACCCTAAGATGCTATTTAACCCTTTCTTCTGGGCTAAACCTGTGGGCTCTTCTGCCACCTCCACTACACGCACACCTCCAGCTCCAAGGCCGGGGGGATCCAAGGGCTCGGCGCCCCGCTTCCCACCGGCACTACAGCCGCCTGCCTCAGCATCAGATCATCTTACGCCCATTAAGAGAGTTCAAGGCCGGCACCGCTTGACAGCCAGGTCTGCACAAACAAGCCGAGGGCATTTTAAATAACCCTCCGGCTGCCGGGACCCGCGGCAGGAGCTGGGGCACAGCCGAAAGCACCCCCGGAGTCGCTCCCGGCGCTGACGGGCGGCTCGGCGGAGGAAACCGGGCTTCGGCCCCAAAGAGGATCCATCGCATGCCGTGGTATTTAGCTCGGGTCTCCCCTCTCCCAGCCCAGATTACTCCCTTCCCACTTATCAGCCGGGGGAAGGGAGGGAGGCAGGGAGGGGGAGGTTTTCCGTGCGCAGCCCGGCGCAGGTGACAGGAGGGAAGTCGAGGGGCAGTGCGGGTCCCTGACCCAGATAGCTGCGGAGCACTGCCCGCCCAAGGAATAACTCTGCCGCCCTGTCGCCCCCGGCCGAGCCCGCAGTCGTCCCCTCATCACTTTCCCCCATCCCCAAGATGTCCGCTGCGGCTGCTCCTGCCGCCGCCACCGGCGGGAGCGCACCCGCGGCCCCGGCCGCGCCTGCCCGGGGCCAGGGGGGTCGGGCCGCTCCCGGCATCCCGCCCCTCCCGCCGCCGCCTGCTCTTGAGTTACCTGTTTTGATGACCCGCGTAGGCTTTTTTCCCCCCTCCTCTCTGCAGTGAAAATCCACAGCCGGTCACTCGCTCCCCCCCTTCCTCGCCTCGCCGCTGCTCTCCTTCCTCCGCCTCCTCTTCCTCCTCCTTCTCCTCCTCCTCCTCAGCGGGAGCCGGTGTCAGTCAGTCTCATCAGCTGCCCGGGCAGGCAGGGAGAGCAATGCCCAGCAGCTTCCGGGAGTTCCAAATAAAGACAAGTCCAGAAAGGGAGAGAGACGGTGGCAGAGATGGAGAAAGAAAGCAAAAAGTGGGTGGAGTGTGAAAATGGAGAGAGAGGGAGAGGTGTCTCACGGCGGCGGCTGGGAATCTGCGGGGAAATGGCAGTGATGGAGCATCTCGGAGGAGCAGGGGAGAGTGCAGGCAACCCAGGGTGAAGGACGCCCATGGCCACTGATATGGTGGCCCTGCTTTTCTCCATCGGGCACGGCTTGAGAGGGTTGGAAGTGACCCTCAAGACAGTGGCCTGGTCCTCAGTGGGAAAGAAGAGTGGGGCCCGTGTGGAAGCCATCAGACCCCTCACCTCACATGGCAGGGAAGGTTGAGGGCTGCCTCATGTACACCTGGATACTTCATTGCCTACTCTGGGCTGGACTAAACTGCGCCAGCCTGATCACAGCTGTGGCTGGGCCCGCGGTGGGGCTGCTGCCTTCAGTCAGTGTGGCCATGAAATTAGGACTTCCAGTGGGCAAACCCTTGGGCTTAGGCCTCATTTGTCAGGCTCTCGGGGCTTTGCACCAGTCCGTACCCCATGCCAAATGTGAGGCGTGAGCGTTCTGCAGTTGTGTGGCGCTTGTCACCACATGGTCCCAAGGGACATTCACCTGAAATCTGCTTCAGGTGCTCCTATAAAATGAGTTGGCTTTCTGCCTAGAAGTCTTGGGAGAAGACCATGAATTCACAGCTTCTAGAGAAAGAGTTTGCTCTTGAATGGAAAAAAAATCATTAGTTGGTGATAATAAAAAAGACTACATATATTTTTCAAGTCCATATATTTTGTAAGTCAACTATGTGGTCATGCGAAAACCGATAGCACATTTTTCTATCAAATATATGACTTATTTTAGAAGAATTTATGTTTCATTTCTGATGGTCTAACAACACCACTATAAAACATAGAACATAAGGATTTGTTTTAATTGTGCAGCAGTTAAATGTGGGCTGAGGAAAGTCGTATTTTAACAAGAATGCCATGGTTAATAGCAGCTCACAGACCTCACATGCCTAAAGTCGATGTTAAGCAAAAGCAAGCAGACTGCAAAGATCTGTCTGGAATCCAATCTCAGTAGTGCAGACAATGTAATTGACATTGGAAATTGCAAAAAATATCACTGGCGCAGTTTCCTGTATGAAGTAAAATGAACTAGTTCTCCTTGGCATGTACAAGCAGCCAGATGAAATCAACAGAATAGCATGTTTTAAACCTTGCCAAACCTTCCAAATGGGTAAAGGTATTATGGAATTGAAGACCTGATTGAAAAAATGCACAGAACACAGAAACTACTCAAGAGAAATGAGAAACAAGCTCAGAAGATCTCTTTCAGGAAGGAAAACCCAAAAGGATTAAGAAACGGTGAAACTACTGCACTTAGAGTAAAGCTCCAGGGCTGTATTTCTTACAACTCAGAGAAAATCTCAAGACTTGAGCAGAGTGGGCATGATAAGCTGAACGTTGAGGATGATAAATGCAATAGAGTTTCTGTAGAATGTCAATTTACTTTGAGAAAATGTATTATAGTTAAGTGATGAAAAGTTTTATAAGCTCTTATTGTAAGAGCTCAGTTGAGCTCTTCACATCATCCTCTTACATAAGGGGCATACAGAAAAGAAGATGAAACTATGAGGCATTTCTTTTCTGTGGAAAGTTTTATGAGGCTACCAAAACACCAGATGCCCTGTATTTCTAAAACATGTCTGTAATCCATCTTTGCTCCTGTCTTCTAGTACTTTCTTCACAAAACAGTCATTTCTTCTTATCCCAAGGAGAATTTTGGCAAACCTAAAAGGCTTAGTCTAAGGTGAAAGGAACAACAAGAAGTAATAAATTTAGTAACAAGAGAAAAAGGGAGATTCAGTAACTGTAAAATGACCTCGTAAAAGGCAGGAAGCCCAATGGCAAGCGAAGATATAAGATGCAGTACCTGAAAATCCTAGAGAAGAAAGCCTTGCGGTTTCTACAATAAATAAATGTTATCTGAAAGGGCAGTTCCATTAAAGAACTTCATGATTTTCAGTTCAGGCTGAGCAACATCCTCCTAAAGGGAAGAAATGAGAGATGTGCAAAGTTTGGACTTTGCAAAATATTGTATGTGCAAAAAAATTGACTAGATGACATGCATTTGTTCTCTCCCATCAGAAAAAGGGCTTGAACAGCATTAAAGAATAAGTTTTGAAAGCGATATTGGAATTGGCATCAAGTGAAACACTGAGCAAGGAATGACTGGAACATCAAGCCTTGGGGCTGGCCACTTTGCCCCCAGTCTAACAATACATTCAGATATACAGAAAATACATTGATGCTTGTAATTGAAACATTAACAATAAAAGATTTTTATCTATGTACTTTTTTTAGTGAGGACAGGGTCATCAACTTCCGGATCAAAACATCTCAAAAAAGTCTTAAAATTCTAACTTAGGCCACAGTCCTCTTGAAATTCTGAGGTGCTCTTCTTAAGTAAGAGGTGCAGTAATAGACCTCTTGCAAGAAGTTACCCAGTTAAAATGTAGCAGCTCATGGAGTGTAGTGGATTTGATTTAATATAACTTTATGATTCTTTTTTCATTTTACCTACTAACTTTGCTGCTGCAGACAATCTCTGCCAAGGTTGGCATGCTTTATTCCCTTTTATAGAAGAATGTATTTCTAAAGTTGTGCAGGGATCCCAAAGTACACATCAGAAGCCATAGATATAAGCTATCAAAATCTCTGTAGAATGACAGCATTGTAACCTACTTAAAAGAAAATATTCTGATACATTTTTTTTTGCATATGTGGTTTTTTTCACAGAAGAAGACTTAAAATGTTAATTCTTACTTTCCTAGTCTGTGTTGAAAACAGACTTTCAATGTATATGATTGTAAAATTTCTCTATTGATGAAAGTTGCACCTAAATGATTCATAGATGAGTCTGGAGAAAACCACAAATATTGTTGCTCATTGCCTTGATTTCATACAGTCTATCTTTGCTGGGGCAATGCAGAAAATATGGATTAAAATTGCAGAAGCACTTACTGATGTGAAAAGAAATTGGAATATCATGTGCAAATCTTGGTAGTGTGATTTGCTAGATCTCCTTAAATAATATTGGAGTGCATTCAGAACGCATCATGTCAAGATGGCTTTTGCTTACCAAATCTGCTGTTTAGTCTACAGAATTTGAAAAACAGCATATAGCTAATTAACAAAATGGATCCGTGAAGAGCCCTGTGTGGTTATCTTGCACAGATCAAGTGTCAAAACACGCAGGAAAAAATAAAGGGAAGATTCTGCCCAGAGAAGTGGACTGCTTTTCCTCTTTCAAACCGGGGTGAAATCTGTCATCATTCAAACTGTTCACCTGTAAAATATGCAGGCAGATTCAAATTACATTTAATTTCATAGCTGTCACTCTACTGCTTTTTTATCTCTTCTCTATATTCTTTTTAGTGCAGTAAGCTCTGGGAGTGTGGGCTCTCATAACAGTACGTTAATTAGTTGTGTGCTTCTTTTTAGACATCGCAACATAAAATAGTTAAGTAATAAGCACGAGCTTATCATTAAGTATGTGAGTAATGGCATCCCCGTGTAGCAGAGCACTTAAGCATTCCCATTGTATTTAAGCAGCTTGTCACATAGGGATGGAATTACTCACTTGTTTATAATTCCTTATACATTTAAGGGCTTTGCTGAATCTAAGGGGAAATTGTTCTGATCTCACAAATACTAATCTTTGTGACTACTTTTACTAATGGTAGTTTTGTGGTTTAATTCAGTTCTGTAGAGGTTTTGGGAAAGCTCCTCAGTGGATATGGTAGGCTTGGGCCTCAGCTCTGCTAAGTATTTACATTGCCCTGTCTGTTGATGATCATGGGATACAGGCTCATGTTGTGTTTTTGCTAAACAACCTGTTTTATACACTACTGCATTTTGAGATGGATTTCAAGTGAAGTTTTGTGTTTTTCATTTAATCACAGGCAGAAATTTGCAAGGAACTTTTAGTGAGGATGATTTGACTGAGCAAATCTTCCAAGTATGTGAGTGTAGCATTATTGTGCCACCTTGAACTCTCTTGCTGTGTATCAAACCTATGGAAGCAGTAGTCAAAAGGAATTACAGTCTTATTCATTGGTCAGTGTTAGTTGTCCCATTTTAGAATCTTAGCATTCCTGTTTAAGCTTCCTGGTTCTGTTTTCACCTTCCTTTCAACCTGGGATGCAGAGGATTCTTTAAGAGAGACTGGCAGTGTTCTCTAGTGAGGCCTCAGTACAACTAAACAAAGCAAGGTACTGCTTCCAGCTTCGTAGTTGAATGCACAGTTCAGCTTTGGTAGAGTTTCAGGACAACTTTACCATGATGCTGGCTCACTGTTCCAGACCCAGATGTGAGCTGTGAAGCATCTTAGTAGGATAATTGCAGCTGGTTAAATGTCCATGCTCTCAACCTAGACTTTGCCAGTGCGTTGTAATCCATCTGCAACAGAGGAAAATGCAAGGTACCCAAACAAAACCAAATGAAGTGTTTCGTGGTCATCTTCATGCCACAGCTTCTTTGACTCATTCCAAGTGTCCCACCATCCCTGAAACTCCAGTCACTTTCAGAATGTGCAGATGGGTCAGGCATGGAAGTCTGGTGTTTTAAGCTGTGTATTCTTGCGGTTGCATTTTTTTTCGTAGTAGGTGACATTTTTTTCCTTGTTGTCTGCTGCTGTGTTTCTTTCAGCACTGTGTGTATGAAGGCATCACTGTCATGATCAGAGCTTGTTGAGACTTGCTGTGTCTAGATCATCAGTAAAATGCATCAGTCTTCTTCATGTACTACTGGCAGTTAAAATCCCTCATTTAGTGATCAACCAAAGTAATTTTTGCTTATTGCTGAGGAGGTTCTGACATGACTTCCTTTTTTCCCCCCAGTAAATCCAGGTTGCAATTTGTTTCTTTTTTTCCATCTTCTAGAGGTAGAAAGCATAGAGTCAGCTCTAAACTTTTCCCTGAGCACACTTAGAAATGATTCCCTGAGATCAATATTCTTTTTGCATAGGAAAGGCCTGACAGCTGGTGCAGCAGAGGTACTGAAAAATCCAGATTCACAGAAAATAAGATCTTTTTCCTGAAAAGCTGGGGATATTTGAGATCCTTTTTGTTAATGAATTCAAGGTTTACTGTGCAAACCACTCAGCTAGAAACTTTTTTTGTTTGTTTAAAACACAGAATCATCTGATTCTAGGGAATGGTGCTTTAAAGAAAACACGTAATTGTGCAAAATCTGTGGTAAAATTACATGAATTGATGCCTTAATAAGATTTTTTTACAGAGAGAACACTTGGTAGGATATAATCAAATAGCAATGTGGGCAGATAACCAGTGTGTGTTCTGAAAGATATAAATTTAGTGTTATTCCAAGCATTTAAATAGACTGTGCCCTTATTTAAACAGTGGTTCCTAAGTAGGAAACTGTGGTCATTACAGGCTGAGTATGTCAAAGAAAAAAACCCTTAGAGACAGAATTCCTGTGTTCTTCCACAACCGTTAGTAAGCTACCAGGTGACATTTGCTACCCCCTTCTCCCATTGCTGTACCTAGTTGGTTTTGTCCATCTCCAAGCTCCTTTGCACTATGTGGGTGAGGGGAAAGGAAATAAAGCACTTAGTCCCTGTTAGATCAATTCACTCAGGCAGTGAATAAAGACCTTTACCTTGACATAGTCACCGTGCTTGGTCTTCTCCTGTAAGAACCCATTTAGCTATTGACAGGTATCTTCTATAAATACTCTTACTACCCTAATATAGAGGGGGCAAACCCATGAGTTTTGAATGTAGGTCTTTGAAATATTTTGCCTAGCTCTTGAAAGAATCTGAGGTGATTTATGCTTTTCCCATGCAGAATGCCAGGTGTGACAGCAGCATGAATTTTCTGCTCTTTCAACCTCTCCCTCAACCAAGAACTTGAAGAGTCAGGATATCTCAGTTTCGTATCTTCCTGCAAAATGACACTGCTGGCAAGGATCCCTAGGTACAGTACATTACTTATATTATTATGCAGTTTTGTCAGCCTAAATTATTATTTTGCAATTTATGACTACCTAGATTAGGGATGCAGAGCTCATCAGGCAGAGCAGCACAGAGCCTAGCACAGTCATTTACTCTAGCTTTTCTATTCCTCATGGCAAGTGGAGTGGCATCTTTTTATTTTACAATATTTTGAGTATTTTGAGAGTTTTTTAAGACTAGACCCCTTTTCTGAAATCTATCCGTCTCAATACATGATTTCCCCATACATCTGTGGCAGCAGGATTTCCTCTGTCCACTAAAGACGGTTTTACTTTGGAAATAGAAAGCCAAAAAAGGTTTTAGGATTAATCAAGCCAAGGAACAGAAAAGACTAGGCTAGACTAGACTAGACTAGGCTAGACTAGAATATTTCAGGTGAAAAGGACCTACAAATGATCGTCTAGCCTCATTATCTTCCTTTTTTTCCCTCAAAAAGGGAAGAGGAGCAAAGTTAAGTAACAAAACATAAAGAAAAATAAAACATACTTAATTTTAATATCCAAAATGGGTTGGAGGAACTATAAATATTTCACACTGATGGGATGAAGTCCTGGTTCTCCTCAAGTTAGTGAGTGTTTTGTTGCTGGCTGACAGGGTCAGCATTTCACCCTACATGTCGGAATTAATGTTTTCCTTGAATAAATGTAGGCCAATCATTTAGGTATCAGAAATAGTATTTTTTGTTCCAAAACCAGTCATTTATTTCATTCTTATTTTGTTGTTTCCCTGTATTTACAAAGGCTCAGCATATACTGCACTGTGTTTCTAAAAGCTATCATTTTCTTTAGAAAAGAATATTGTTTGCTCTCATGAATAATTTATCTTGGAGTTCTCTTTTAATCCCTCATCAAATGTGCCATTCTTGTATCTTCATAAAGGAAAAGAAAGGAAAACAACACTCTAAGGCTGATTTATGAATTAGACCATGAACATTAAAAATATATAAAACCTTAGTATAAATGAGGACTTCAGTTTTGTTTCTAATTCAGTTGTATCAGTACCGCTGGAACAATACTATTGGTTATATACAGATTTCCACTAATATAACTGACTTATATCAGAGTATGAAAAAAAGGAGCATGAAAGATAAATATGATGAAGATTTGATATTTAACCTTGAGCTAATAAGGATAACAATATATGTAGGTTTTGAAGGGAAAAAAGAAATACTTAGAGAACAGTGTAAATTAAACTGTGAATAGTGTGCAATTTATAATATTTATGAAACAAATAGTTGATAAAAGAACTTTTAATCCAAGTTCCCATAAATCCTGTTAGGTTGAAATATAAATAGTTTAGATGCAAAGGAAGAAACCTAGAAGCACCTTCATAGATAATCTGTGGCCTACAGATGCTTGTTATTAGATTACTACTGTTCATTTGATGTGCACATCAGATTAACAAGAGACCTTTCTGCATCCCAGTGAAGTTCAGGTCTATCTTGTCCCTCTGATCAGTAGGAGGTCATCTACCACTACTGCCCAGCTGCTGAGCTGGGACATCTCCAACTCATTTCCTCATTATAGGATAGACTCAGGCACTGCAGATTGTGTAAAGTGTGTTTAAAGCATCAAAACTGTAAGTTGTGGTATTTATAAAAGGTTAAATGGTTTTAGTGCAAATAGTTGGGTATTGCCATGAGGAATGTATTTTCAAAGTCAAACCAGTATTAAAGGCACTCCTTTGTGCCATGGCTTATAAAAGGTTGTTCATGTATCTGAGCAGACCAATCCTGAAAGGTTAGCCTCTTCCAGCCACCAGCTTCATTCAGCCCGTAAAAATCAGCTAAACCTGTTCTGCTTACCTGTGGTTGGCTGCCTCAGCATGGTTCAGTGGTTTGTCTCTGGCTTCTGTCATCTCTTGTGTACGTACCTTAGAGATCAGCAAAGTCAGGGGCTACACTGGGGGCCTCAGGGTCAGCAGCAGCAGGGAGTGAATTGCTGAGAGTTCTTCTGCGAAGCACTTAATAAAGAGAAAATAAAATGTGTCATAGGAACAATGGAGCGAAATCTTCTGGGGAAACAAAAGATAAGGTGGCCCCCTTAACATTCTTGGAACCACAGGCTCATCTACATCATCAGCTGTGCTAAACAACACATATAATCCTTTCCTGAGTCATTCATCAGTATTTATAATGGTTCATCAGCATTAATGTTATAAAATTCAAGAAGCTTAAATATTTCTGAAATGCAGCTTTTCCAGGAATCCCTGTGGTATTCATAACATATCTTCCTTAAAATGTTAGTTTTAGTGTTACTGAACAAATTTGGTAGAGAACCTGATGTGCTGCGCATATGGGAGTTACTGGAGATTGATTATCCTGATTATTGTGTGATACAGCCTAAAGATTGTATGTATATCTATCTTCTGTGGTAATTTACTATTCAATGAGAGAAAGCAGAATAGAAGGGACTATTGTTTTGGTATTACTAGTTATTTTGATATTTGTTACTACACTTTCCACTTTCCTGTTGTCATTTTGGATGTCAGTGCTATAACATCAATCTCATCCTTTTTAATGTTTTCATTTTCTGAAATGCAAATACTAATTTTCAAGTGTACAACCAAAACTCAGAAGTTACAATGTCACATTTCTGACTGTTGGCTGAGTGACAACAAATAACAAGCATTAGAATCCCTTAATATAGGTGAAAATACACTTATATATTCATGTTTCCTGATAGTCTCCAGGAGGAGAATGACGAGCAAAAGCTCAGCTCCTCAGAGGTGTTTTGTCTTCTACAAAAAGACCTTTCAGTACAGAGAACTGATGGATGATGGACAGTCCATCTGTATGTGTCCAGGGGCTGTTTTTAGTAGTTGGAAGTTCATACTGGAGCCTTTCTGAGCAAAACACCTGCTTTAGTCCATTTTTGTTTGAGGGAGTGCCTCAGGTTTAAGGGCCTGTTTGCTCCAGGGTTATTGAAGTCAGCACAGGTTTAGTCACTGATTTGAGAGAGTGGGTGGCAGTTCTTAGGGGTCCACTCCTAAGAAGTCCACTTGAGTAGCTACCTTATTTAATAGAAGATAGCTCTAATTCAGGAAATAATTAGTAAAAATGTCTTTAAACCCTTGTGCAGCTGAATCAGCTCACCTTTGAAAAGGCCTCTCTCCTTCAGATGGTGCGAGGCTGTTGACAGGAACAGCAGCAGCAGCAGCTGCTGTGTGGGAGTGTGTGTGTGTCTTGCCCGGCAACCTCATTCACTGACAGTGGATTTCACCTCCCACGCTCCACCTGCGAAGGCCGTGACTACTCAATTTCCATCCAGCAGCGGTGGATGCAGCCTGGCGTTTATACTTGGCTGGAGAGCAGTTGCAGTGTCCCTTTATCAACATTTTTGGGTGCTGGAAATACACATTCATCCCCCCACCAAGTGCAAAGTCCTGACATTCAGGATAGGTGGAAAGGTGTGATTGCACACAGAGTGATAAATAGAAATGAACCCGTGTTCTACCAGGACTGGTTTGTTGTGTGTGTGTGTATATATGTATAGACACATAGAGTGATCTATTTGTATAAGGAATTGTAGTACTAATAGTCATAGTGGCAGCTCCTCTGTTGTCACTTACACACATTGAACTGGAGACTATGCTATTAAAATGCTCCATCAAGAACACAGAAACATCTGGTTTTCTCTCTTACTATTTTTTTTGCTAGTACTTCTTTAGTTTGTAACTTTATTTAAAGAAAAATGACCACATTAGCTTTTGTTTAATCTTATTTTGTTTTATTTGCATGATAGAATATGTAAAATACAATGCATAAAATTCCATAACGTGTAATGAAAATATATGTAATATTGACTAATGTTTATAAGTAGAATAAAATATATAGTTTGTTACATTTATGAGGTACAAAACATATAAAATATAAAAATATCTACTGGAGAATCACAGAATTTTTTATGTTGGAAGGGACTTCTTAAGGTCATCTAATCCACTGGCACCTAGACTATCTTTTTTTTTTCAATAAAAGCACAACCTTTTCCTTTCAGCAAGAGTAGTTTCAGACAGCTTCTTCTGTCTTATTTAAACCACTTATTTGATGCATCTTTAAAAAAATAAACCAAATAAAAGGATTTTAATTATATGAAGTATAGAAAAGAAGTTAACTTTTTAGAAAATTACTAGTAATTTAATGTAGCTGAATGATCACAAAGTTCAGCAGTGTTAGCAGCTACTTCTCCTTTGGGCCTACTAATAATAGGATGATATTTTTATAGCATCTACAATTCCATATATCAGTTATGCTCTGATTCTTTAAAATAATCATTCTCATTGTGGAGGTGTCACCTCTTTAAAAACTGGTTTGTTCATTGTGTGAGCCACACCCTGAAAAACTGAAAGGCTTTGCACATGCCTAATTTAAGATTTAACCTAGCATCACTGTTAAACCTGTTTCAGTCTGTCATTCTCTTGCTTAAAATGCTGTGTAGCTCAAGGGTTTCTATTTGCTCCTTTAGCAAACCAGTTATAATCTGCCATGGTTTACGAATTAATTCTTGCAGCCTAAGGTTCACAGTGTTCTATTCTTCCACTGAAAATAATCGGGGGAAAAAAATCACTGCCTCTTTATTTTGTTTTTCGTTGCATTGAATGTAACAAGAAGAGCCAGCTTGATAGCATTGTGAGCTAAACTCTCATAATTCTGCTCAGGGCAGACAACAGACAATCAGAGCTCCTCACACAGACACAGAAACCTTCAGCCTTTCACCTTTGTGCAGCTGGGTTTGTGTGTTCTTACAGCGCTTTTCAGCGATGTCTTGGTTGCTGATAACCGAGAACTGAGCGGGTATCACTCCTGATTGCTCCTGGACTTCTGAAAAGGTTTTGTGGGAATTTAAAAGAAGGGTTTATTAATTCATGTTTCTTTAGGCTATCATGATGCTGTAGTCTAAAAGATCCCTAGCTTTAGAGTTGCAGAATCCCTGGGAAGTTCAGGAACCTGACTCTGCGGTGACCTTTTCTGAAACAAAGGTCAGTGAGCCACAGGCAGACTTGCCAAGTCAACTGCTTTTCTCTGGTGACTAAAGCTTTGTGGTCTTATCCACGGATCTGTTAGGAAACTTGGCCAAGCTACTGCTTTTTGTTGTCTGAGGCCCAGTATGTGTGTCGAATGAAGTTTCATGCTGAGTGAGAATGATTTCAGGAAATGGAAGTAAACTTGAAAGTTTGTGTTTAAAGTGCTTAAAATCCATCCTGTGGCTCCATAGATATTATTTCCAATTTATTGCAGTTTTAATGATTTCCTAGATTCATTCATAGGATGTGTTTTTGTACAAACCTCACTCCTATTTTCATGCTTGGTTTTTTGTTCTCTCAAAGTTGAGAGGGATGGAACTTATTTGGCACATTAGGGAATTATCTTCCAACTGTTTGGATTAGCTTGGGATCAAAAAATAACCTCATTACTGCTACTGACACCTCATTATTTTTAACTTATTGTTTCCTATGATAATGACCTTTTAAACACAGGGGTTTAATTCCCTTATTTTAGGGGATCATTTTAGGGATACAAAAGCTGGAGAGGCCATTACCAGTTAAACAGAGTCATAGAAATGTTTTGCCAGTTGAGGTGGCTTGAGGTGGCAGTTTTGCCTTGACAGTGTCGTGGGGCTTTTTAGTTTTGAATGAAGATTAATTTTGGACCATGAAAAATGCATGATCTTTCCCCCCCTTCCTTCAAACTTCTTTTTGAGAGAAATGGGCCTTACTACTGAAAAGGCTATGAAAGCTGAAGATTTTATTGTATTGAATCTCTCCAGTATAATATTTTCTCCTATTTTCCTTTATCTCTGTTCACTTGCATCTTAGATTAGGGGACCTGTTTAAGGCAAGAACTGTGTATTCAGGTAGTATTAATCAGCCAGTATATCTTTGGAGACAAATTCAGTAAATTTTTCCATTAATATTTTCGAAGGGGACTCTATTTGTACCTAGTACACTTTGGATTAGATACTCATTTCTTCTAGGTGTCCAGACCTTACAAGAAGCTCAGAGATCTGCTGGTTTATAGCCACTGCACATCTGACCATGCAGTTATTTCACTGAAATATAATCTGAAACTAGAAATGCATGTGCTGCTAAGGATTTAAAACTTCATTTGTGTGACTGGTGTAGCAAAAATACATGCCAATCAAAAGTGGCTTCTATATTGAATATTTTTAGGTCATTGTCCAGTCATGCCCACACAGACTTCCTTAATAGACCTAGAATTCAGATCTAGGGGAGGTGGGAGCTCTGAGGTGTTGCCAGGGATCAGTGAATCGTGGCCTGATATCAGTCAAATATGTTACCTCTCCTTATTTTTTATTCACCTCAGAAGCCTCAATCTAGGTACTTACAGCAAAGTATGAATATGTCACATTCCTGTGTGAGTCACAGACCAGATCCTGTGGATCAAAAGCTCAGTGGCTGAACTTTGCACAAGAATAACTTGAACTTGAGAGTTCCAGTGATACCTGTTGCTGCTGCAGGGTCTGGGTTCAGATAGCTCTGCAGTGTTGCAACTCAGCACAAACATACTCACCTGGAATTTGGTCTGTGCTCTAAGGAATAGCTTGTCATCAGACCTGTATACCAGTAACTGTATATGTAGTGAATAAAGATGGATTGTTCCTGTCTATGGCAAAAGGCAGGGGAAGATACATCTGTTGGCTGTTTAGGTTTTTTATGATTCAGTTAGCTCAATTGACTCAAATCAACTTTTATGATAATTTTCCCATCAAGTTCCATCTGTTTCAGAAGGATGACCAATCTGAATTTGTGGGACTCTGTCCTTTTGTGTTATCAGGAGGACATAGTGACATATTTTGAGTCTGGCAGCACTGTTGGCTATTTTGGCCGGTGTTATATAGGATGAGGTGGGATTGGCCATTACCAGCTCCATGCATGTGTTGTAACAGCAAACATTTGGTTGGCTCTACAAGTTGTAGCTACTGACACTACACTTGTGATGCTGTCCAAAAACAAGGAAGGATAGTAGCTGATAACATAATGCTCAAATTAATACAATCACTGTTGCAGTCATTGAAGGAATGTTGGACTTCATTGCATGTCCCTGATCAGTTTTGAAATTCTGATGCAGCTTTGTGAAGAAATGAAACTATCATAATTTTGCTTATACACCACAACTTTTTTCACTTTTTTACAACTTCTTAGCCCGTCTCTTAAAAGTTATGGGTTTGCTATGATCATTTATTCATTAAATGGCTGCTACTTTATTTTGTTTGAAGAGAAGTCGTTTAACAAATAGATACACTGTATTGATTCGCTGTCTTGGCTAGGTAGAAATGGCCATTAAGACGACAATAATTCCAGCTCAAATGTTTTGAAATAACTTGTATAATCTGCCTTTCTCTTTTTAAAGAAAAAAAGAAGGGGCTGTATTTTTCTAGCAGGGTTTTTATTTGGGTTGGGTTTTTTTTTAACAACAGCCACAACAATGTGTCACAAGATAAACTCAGTGGAAGCTACACAAGGACAAATCCTGGCCCGTGGACACTGAGTTTATTTGAAATTCACGCACACTGTCATCTGAGGCATTTGTGTTTGCGGCTTTGTACCATTCCACCTGTGCTGGTTACCTGGCAAGCACATCTTTGGTGTCCCACATGTTGTCTGCCTCTCAGTCCACACACAGATGCATGCACTGTGTTCACACTGCAGTGAGCAAAAGTGACTAAACACAGCTGACACACTGAGCAACAAAACAAAGTAGAAATGTTGAGGGAAAAGCTACGTAGAAAAGACTTTTGACTTTTACCCAACTGTGTTTGGCTGTATGTATGTAAGTGAAAACAGGCAACTCCGTGTCAACAGTAAAACGATTTGTTAATTAAAAGAAAATAACCAATATCTAAAAAATACATGTTGTATACATAAAGTGAATGTGTTACATACATGTTTGGTATTCCACAGCTTATGTGAGAGAAATTCAGTATGCAATTATGGGATATTTTTTACTATATATGGTTAATTATTTCATACCTTAGTATTTGATGATAGGGATTCAAGTCTGTGGCATCTGTTCTTAACTTACAGTCTGTGGCTTTTAGAGAATTACAAATGTTCATTTGCAAAAGCTACATGGGAATACATATCACATGTCATGTAAACATTGTGCAGCATCCCCACTGTGTCAGCTCTATTAACTAGATGCTGACACTAGATTTACTAGTAGGTTTGAAAATAACAGAATCAAAAATATGGTTCTCGCCAAGCACTTGGAGATCACTGTGCACTTCCATTTGCCCTCATAAAAGAACATTTAATTGGATTATGTACTTAGAGAATTTTGGTATAATGATTTTCTTCCAGACAAAACTTTGTTTCAAATGATGGAAAGTATGGTGCTATATGTTCCTTCCATTTTTTATTTCTCTTTGACATTTCTTTTTCTTTAAAGAGCTGTTTACTGGAGACACCACTTTTTGATATCATAGTTAAGAGTCTATCAACCTGATAGTGAGTTAGCAGTAGAGTTGCTGTTGATACATTCATAGATTATTTGGTTTTTATATTGCCTTTGTGATTGTCTCTAGGAACTGTCTTTAGGATTTAATTCAGGGTTAATCAGAGAGGCACAGCTAGGCAATCCTGTCTTCTATTTGAAAAATAAAAAAATCAGCAGAAAACCTTTTACATAGAGAAAATAACACTACAGAAGCAAACTTTACCTTAGATGAGCTAGTCCCCTTTGCATCTGTTTACAAGCAGGAGAAAGAGGATCCATCTGACAGTAATTCAGAGGATCTATGTGTCTGTCTCTTGACCACAGAGCAGGAATAGGGAGAATTTTTCTCAAGTTAAGTCAAGCCTGTGGGGATGACTCTTATTTTTTTCTGGTTTTCTGCTTTGCACCAGACTACAGTATTCAGTGCTGATAAAATGTAAGATAGAGAATCATAGGATTTGGCATTTTCTGCTAATGCTTGTCTAATTAATTACAGGAACCGGAGGATCATACTATTTGATTTTTTTTTTTAAGAAGGAAAGTACTTAAACCCATTCTTGCCGTTTAACTTGATGCAGCCTAGATATAGAAAGTGATTCTGTGTTTTGTATACTGAATATGTAATCCTATTCTCATTTCTCACTGTCAAAGATACCTAGTGATCTCATGTGGAAAGTTCAGAGTGCTGTGTCATGGTCAGCATATTTGGTTTCTTTGGAACCAGGCAACTCCAACTTTGTCTATTCCAAATAACAACATTTTCTTATTAAAAGAGCTCTTTTTAGAGTACTGATAGTACTTGGCAGGAATGGAGAAGTATGTGTGCTAGGTGATGGCCTAGTTGATTGTAGAATTTGGTTCTCCTTTACTTCATGAGCTGACTTGCAAATTCCTTCTCTTTTTACCAGAGAAGCATTTTGCAAGCATTAAAAACCAAACTGGGAAGGCACCTGGGATTTTTGTTCTCAGGTCTGATAACAATCTTATGTCTTGCAAAGGTATCACAAAGACCCAACGCAGAGTTCTCTGAAGGTATCTGGAGAGCTCTCCATAATTTCACTATGCTGTGGAGAAGAGCACTAGACCCTTTAAGAGGGAGACCATTTTCACAGTATGAAAATGTCTGTGATTCTGTTAAAAACCTTCCTTCCAACCTCCCCTCTACTTGAACCTGCAGTTCTATGGTTGCTTCTCTACTGACCATTGTAGGGACCTAACTGGTTCTTAAAATCAAGCTGCAAGCTCCTCTTAGTGTTTTTCAAGGCCTCATAATACAGTTCCTTTCTCCCTCTAACAGTTTTAGAATGAGCACACAGATCCAGAATTCCTTTTTCTCTTCCTGTGTGTCCTGTTTTTGCCAGTTAGACTCCAGATAGGATTAAACTGCAGCACTGTGCTATGAGTTTCAGAGAGGAGAAGGAAAGAGGTGAACAGAGGATGCTTCCTCCACAGTGGTAGAGGAGAGTTCCTTTCTTGGCCTTGTTCTGCAGCCTGGTGCAATGTTTATAAATGGGTTTTCTGAGTTCATGACCTATTTCAAAACAAGTGCTGGAAGCCAACACATTTTGTCCTGGCTCATCTGGGTACAGTGGGCACCTGTTGCACAGAAGATTCTTCACCGAGGCCTCTCCTGTGGCTAAATCTGAGATTCTATCTAGATAAGAAAAGGTCTTGAATAAAAAGGAACAGCCTTGACAGAATCACATAGACATTTAAGTGATATGCAGATAAGATCTTTGGAGTTTTTTAAATTGTCATTCTTTTCTGAGCATTCAAGCATCTTTATTCAAATGGCATTGTTAAAATCCAGTTAGGAATTCATAATTTCTAAGTGCCTTATATGACCAGATTTCATTTTACTGTTGCCCAAATGTGGAAAAGAAGGAAGACAAACAGCTTTGAAATTTAATTTTGAGTACATTTAATTAGATGGCAATTAGAATTTCCTATAACCATGTAAGTTTGGGACGAAATTTTACAAACCATTATACATGAAAGCGTTACCTGCTTTCTAGAGTGCAAAAGAATGCATGAGAATCACCACCACGTGTGTCTGAAGTGTCTCTTATGCAGTTAAGAGGAACCTGTGTATAAAGTTCTTTTCTTGACCATGAAAGTAAAAGGATTTACATGTACCAAACAATATTTGTTAAATATACATAGAGCCTTGTACATGTCAGTTCCAGAGGCTGCAGTCTGCAGGAATAGTGTAAGGATTTGGGATGCTGTTGGGCTAGTGATTCCAAATTTTAAGCTGAAATGACCTGAAATTTCTTCTAAATTGCAGAGGTGTTGCATACAGTGTGGGAGATTTGACAGGTTCGAAGAGAAGAGAGAACCAAGATACATGAGATCTGTGCAACAGCGAGAGGTGGGATTTGATTATCTGGTCATAGATCATTGTATTTTTACTGCTTTGGTGGTTTAGCACCGTGGTCTACTCCTCCTCTCAGCTTCCCAGCATTCACTAACAGCAAAAAATAAAAATTTCAGTTTGATGCATGAAAATATCAAAAGGACTCGAATGAGATTCCTATTAGGGTAGAAATAGGCTTTGGAAATCTGTTGTCATGCCATCAGCCCACAGAAACACTCCAAAATACCGTATTCTGGGGGAGAGAATGGAAAATATCTAGAGCACCAAATGTGGCAGCTGGAAACAATTTTTTAAAAATCGGGTAGGCCAGTTGTCTTATGAGGGGTAAGAGAGGCAGCTGGGAGATTTAAAAGAGAAGGCCTGGGAGCAGCTGAAAGTTGCCAGCAGTCTGTTAGTGAGAGCATCTGAGAGCTAAACGGCTGTGTGTGATGAGAAAACATGCCAAAATGATAGGAAAAACAGCTGGAGAACAACAAAATTTCAAAGCCTCTGAAACAGGGATGGATATGCAAATTGTGCTAACTATTGAATCAGTAAAAGAATTACTTAGGTTTTTTTCTCTCTCTGCTCTTTTAAGTTCTTCTTGTTTTCACATATCTTTCTCCAGAATCTGCAAGTGTCCTTTTCTGCTGCCTCTTCTTCTTCTTGACCTTTTGATTCTCAGTTGTTGCCTCCACAGAAAATCGGTATTTCTGAACAGTACTGTTCATTTGTGTATAGTCTCTTAGGTCAGTATTTTAACTGCTTATTTTTATATTTCCTCGTCTTATTAAGACTTTTCCTGCCTGTTCTTGGTGGAACATCAGATTCTGTGAAGGAAATGCACAGACAGCAGTTGATTTTAATAGCTCCAAGTGTCATTCTGGGTATGACCTGTAAGATTGAGATGGCTTTGTATTACAGAGGTCTAGCTGGAGGAGTTGGCAGGCTTGATGGGTCTGATGAGCTGCTTCTAGAGTGTGGCAGGGTCTAAACCAAGTTTGTAGTAAGAACGTGGTGACTTTGGAAAGTAAGCTTAAAAAATACACAGATTTTCAAGGTTTTATGCATTATACTTGCAACTGAATTTTTGTATGTATTTTACCCTACATATAATTTATAGTTTACTTTCATGTCGTCACATATTTCAATCTAGTCGAGGTGTGTGCGTCAGTGATGTAAAGACATATGCCAATATCTGATACAATAGCATGTTCTTTACCTTTGAAACTGTCTACTGTTTTCCAGCTGTGAAAGCAAGAGACAGTATGTATGTATTTTTTCACATAAGGAACAAAGAGCTTATGTGAGAAAAAGAGTACAGGAGAGGATCTTAGAAGATTCTGTTCCATCAAAAACTGAAATACAGCAACATAAAAAGAGCTGATGTCTGTCTTCTCTGAAGCTGTTTGCTAATGACCTCCAATGAACTAGAAAATGTTGGAGAGTGTAGTCTCAGCTTGAAGTCTGAGAGAAGAAAAAATAGAAGACTGAGAGAAAGATGCAAAGCAAGTTATAGAGAATGGAGATAGTTAATAATTATTTTACAACAACAAAGCCATAATCAGGCATCAAATTCTTGATATCTTTCATGCTGCCTGAAGCACACTGTTGTGTCCAGGAAGAGCAAGCAGCAGCTTTGAAGGGCATGAAAATAGACTCACATAAATAGTAATAAATAGTAATAAAATAGTAGACCAAATTGAAAGGGGGAGAGAGTATAAAACTACATATTAAAATATATTAGAATGAGCCTTTCTTAAAGACAGCTGAATCATTACCACTTATTATTGCTGAAATATAATTCATTATGCAGCTTATACTAAAAATTTTAATTAAAGAAAATAATAATGTCAGGTCAAAGGATTACAATCCAATACAATAAAATACTAAATGAGACAGAAAGCACAGGAAGCACTTTCCCTTTTCCAGTTATGGAAAGTTATGCTTGTCTGGCAAAGAGAAAAATACTTGGACTGAGTGAAAACACATGTTCGTGGTGCAAATTAATTGTTTTCAAAGAAAGCATTTAAATTAAATTTTCAGTCACCTGAAAGCCTTTGATTGTGTATTTTCAAGTAAGATCTATCGTTTTGGAAGCCTTTGCCATTATATACCTCTAACAGGAACAATTAAACAAAAGCATAAACTTGCAAGAAATTCTGCATATAAGATGTAGTGTTGCATGTTTTATGCTTATGTAAATTATTCTCTTGGAATAAAAAATTTCATCTTCCCTTTTTTATTTTCTCCATGATTAGCAGCAGAGTAGGTGATTTATTATTCTACATTCTGGTGTAAATGCAGCTGGCCTCTGCTTTAACAAAAAGAAAGGTTGAGAAATGAGTGCAGGTGCACGTATCTGAAAAGAAGTGAGATAGTGGGTTTGAGAAATAATGGGGGAGGAACTGTACAGTGAGTTTTTTTCAGTGCATTGCTTTTGGTAGTTGAAATAACTCTGCCTTCTGCACATCCTGCTTTCCAGCCTGTAGCTTAAGAAGATCTTTGTCAGTGGCTTGCACCACCTTGTGACTTAGGAGAATTTCCCCCCAGGAAAGCTGCCCAGGGTCATGTAGCTGTAGACCTTGAGAACGAAGGATTCCAGTTGCAGAAGGAAAAATGGTTTGGTCAGTTATATTTTTAATTAAAATGAGGCAGTGGTGGAGAGACTGAACTTGCAGGACCTCTTACAGCAGGAGCACGAACCTGTATATCCAGACAAGCTGCTGTGAAATCGACAAACCAAGGATGTGTGTAGGCAGCTCCATTTAAATGGGTCACGATACGTCCATTTGGTAGTTGGCATGGCTTCCATACATTCTGCTCTTTAGTGGTCTTACTCAAAACATCATTTCTCAAACAATCCCAAGATGAGGTGCTTTCTACTGCACCTCAAAAATGAGAACAATGTGTGAAATTTCAGCACTGATGATTTGCTTCAAACTCTGGGAAATAAACTGAGCACCGCTTAAGTACTTCTTTTTCCCCTCCTCTCCTCCACACCAAGTTATTGTCTGAAGAGGACCCTTCATCACAAACATGAACATGTTCCTGCCCTTTTCCTCTTTCTAGCACGTCAAATTGAACAGCAGAATTGTTCTTCCACTAAACCCACACAGGTGTTAAGAGTTGTTCCCATTCTATAAATTTGAGAGCCAATCAGTGCCTGGTAGAACACAAAGCTGCTTGAAGGGTTTGCATGCTGCTTGCTCTGCTCAACATCAAGGCCCTCATAAGTTGTTCTCTGGGGTAGCCAGATAGTCTTGCAAACACCAATAATCTTCTGAATAGCAGGATAAGTAAGCAGTGCAGTTAAATAGTTCTTTTCTTGAGATCATTGCTGAATTAGAAATTAAAAGTCAGTATCATTAGATCTTCTACCTATATGACTGACAGAACCTGAGACTTTGTAGGTAAACCTGCTTAGATTGAAGAACATCCCACTAAGAATCAATTTCTTTTCATGTTGGGATATTTATGATTTTGTCCTCAGAGGTCAACAAATGTGCAATAACTACCCTTGTTCTCATCCAGTTAGGAGCTGGTGTATCTCCTAGTTTTTGATCTCCAGACTGCCATTTTCATAATCACATTAAACACCACAATAAACGTTGAGAATACATTACAATCTTTTAATGCTTGCAATTAATTTTACTTTCACCACCACCAAGCAGAGTGCAGTTTTTACCCCTTTAGAGCAAAACTCTCTGGTCTCCTCCAGTTCTCTCAGGGCATATTCATGGATTCTGTTTTCAGTCTGGGCCCTGGCTGGATATCAAGCCCATGTGATTATGCCCAAAGCTTGCTATTCTGTTCTCTCTGCAGTAATGACTGTGGCAGTCAGCATCCCAGCTGTCCTGCGGAAACAAGGGATCATTAATAGAGTGTAGCCATGTTTCACATAAACCATATCTTAAATGCAATAGAGACAGTGCCTACTTCTGCCTAATACTGCCATTCCCTGCATTTAGGAAAGCCAGATTCCTTGAGGTTCCTCCACGCACTGTTTGTATCTCTGCCAACCTGTATTCCTAGAGAACTGCTGGCAAGCACCACTGCTTTTGTCGAGATCAGGCCAAGGCGCTCCATATGGTTTGCATTATTTCGAAGACAAGACACAAGGTCTTTGAAGCCAGCTTCATTCCTGAAGTTCTAGTGCTCACCAAGGCCTTCTTCACCAGCAAGACACTGCAGTGCTGCTTTCTTTGCCCTTTTACTGGCCTTTGCTAAGCTAAACCGATGCATCCACACAAAGAAAGCCTTTCAGCTGTGGTGTGCCCTTCTCAGGCACTCACTCAGCTGAGCTACTGCAGCCACGTCAGGGGCAGTTCCCTGCTGACACCAGCCCTCTGAAGGCTGGTGGGCACACTTCTGTTTTCACACTCAACTGCTGTTCTCAGAACTCGTATGTCAGATTCTGATTTCTTTTGGCAAGTTCCCAGGTGTTGTTAGAGTAGATAGCCCTTCTTGATAAGGTCAGAGGAAAACCAGTTTCAAGACACAGTAGTGTACATGGAACTGGTGACATTTACAGAAGAATAAAGCCTGGAGATCTCTTTACTCTCTCTTACATGAAAACCACTATAAATGATGATGGCACTTAGGTTAGTGAAAGGATTCACTTTACAGAAAATGAGAAAAGAGTTTAGTTGTTAAAGCAGTTCTCTGATGGAGAAAAAGCCAATACTGATGAAAATCAAGAAAGATTGATGCATAAACTTACATACTGTGATGCCTAAACCTTGGTTAATGAAGAACAGATTTTCCTTAAATAGTGCTCATACATAAATTCATATCAAGGAATGCACACTACTCCATAAACATACATTGGAAAAGAAATTGTAAACTATCCTTATTCCACTAATGTGCTACTTACCATCTTCCAAGGCTAGGAAGAGAACATACTGGACAAAGAGAGCAGCCCACTTTTAAGGTCCTTCATTGCTATTGTGATGGAGAAATTGCATTTTAATTGAGAGTGTCCATCACTTAAAAAAACTTTGGCCATTATATGAAAAAAGCTTGTGTTTCAGCTTTGTTATGCTAGGGGTGTTCTTCCCCATGTTTACTTGTCTGCATAAAACAGTATGGTTAAACTTGATGATCTTAAAATTCTTAACCTAAATGATTCTGTGATTCCCACATTGTCCACCTACCCTCAGTGAAAACAAGGTTTTCCTCTAGACTTCCATTACTTCTATCGTCATTCAGAAATATTACTAGTGATCAAATTAGGAGATGAATTCCAGCGGTTTTAACAAGTAGCCAGGGTTGGAGCAAAACTCAGTTTTTGGCAATGCTATCCCAACAGTATCCACAGCCATGAACAAGTGATCAGCCTTCCCTTTGAAGCAGTTGGAATAGCCAATGGTATGTTTGTTGAAAGCCACTCAATTCTACTGGTTCTTGTTGGGAAAAAAACAATCTACTCTTGTTACTTCTTAGTGCAGAGATATTTTGCTTTTAAAAGCAATTTATGATTTTAAAAGATAGAGGGCTTTAATATAAAATGTTTCTAAAATTATACAATTTTATTTTTCCGGGAGACAATTTTGTTTACTGCAGGGTTTTAAACTTTAGCTTATTTTTGTCATCACTACAAATCATCACGACAAATCCAAAAAACATCAACCAAAGTCCCAAGTTTTTCACAGGATGGCAAAATCCCTTACCTGCATTGCTGGATAAAAATGTGTTCTTCAAGTGTGTTGTAAAGATTGATTCATGTGCAATGCAAGTGCAATGAAAAAACTCTTTTAACAGCCTAATGACAGGTGATGGATTCACTGAGCTTTGCTTATGACCTAGCTCTGTCAGCTTTGGTATTTTGACATCTTTTCCTCGGGTTCAGATGGAATAGTCAAATTCAGAAGAAATGAGCTGTGGATAGAGCTATTTTGTAAAGACTTTTCCATATTTTGTAAATTTTGAGGTGAAAGACAATGCTGTTTTCTTATTTTACTGAGTTTAAGTCTTAAGAAGAAGTGACTGGGCGGCTGCAAGAGCCCTTGTCCTGTAAAGAAGTGGGGAACAAACCACCCACAATAGCCACAAGTAGAGAACAGAGAAGAAGCAGGAGGCATAGTGAAGTCTGGTCCAAAGATTAACATGAGGATACTGAGTTAAGGATTATATATGTATCAGAGACCTCTCACCAATTAAATTGGATAGCATCTTTTGACTGTCAGATGCTTGGTGATGAAACAGACTTTGGTGGGTTCCTCTCTATTCCTAGACTGTTTAGGTCAAGAATAATGATAGTGTAAGCTAGCCCAAATTCATGGCTTATCTCAGCAAAATTGGCACATGGAACTGGGAAACATTCCAGAGCTAATTTACTTTATGTTGAGAAAAGCTGATAATTGTTCTATGTGCACATCTGCATGTTTGAATGCAGTCATGGTTGTAGTTTTCTCCTTATTCTTTGACACTATGTCAATCTTATTTTTTTCTCATAATTTTGCACTGCATTTTGGAGGGATAAAAGTATCTGCAAACAAGCCCCCAAAGCCCAATCTTCAGTCATAGTAAGCATCTTGTAAATTCACACATAACCATGTTATTTTTAAACATGTGCAGGCTCTTTAGAACTGAAACATAGGTTCAAAATAGAATGATTTTTCTCACAAGGGTTTGAGCACAGCTAGGGAATTGCTCAGTTTAAAATGGGTAAGCATCTGATAAACAAGACTAAGAGGTGCTTTGAGTGGTTTCATCATTATTTTCATCCTAATATAGTCCATCTATGTGTTTGAAAAACCCAAGAAAAATTAGAATCAATGAGGTCTAGCAATGCCAAGTTATGTTCACTACTTAATAGGAAAATAAATATACTAGGAAAAACTGCAATTCTAGCAGCCAGGTCATCAACGTAATCTTTCAAGATATTACGCCTTTTTTAATCTACACATTCCTTAGCAATGTTTCTTAGTTGCAATTTCTCCCTTCCTCTGCAAGAAACTCAGCACTGGTTACTTTTCAATATAGAGACTCTTTTGAAGGTTTTGGAAACTCTAACTGCAAATTGTATTGTGAGCAATTTTTTGCATATATGCCATCTCTCAAGTAAAATGCTAACATTTTTTCTGAGTGTTCAGATATTTCATAATTATGTGCTGCTATTTCTCAGTTACTTTAGTTTGGTCCTGGTAATGTGAACTGATGGCATTTCATGTATGTGAGGTGTTACTGAGGTGTATTTTATGTACAAAGGTCTGTTCAGCTACTCACTTACCAAAAGCAAGCCTTAGTGTTCATGTTGTGTACCCAAAGCTAAGTTTGCTAGTGGAGGTTGCACATTTACATTTTTGCTGATGTTATTTATTCTGTCAAATTAGAGCCAGCATGCAATTGACCTTTATAAGCTGAGTCATAAACTTTTATTCTGTTCCCATTGTGGCTTACCACAAGGTAGACCCCCTCCAGGGCAGCAAGCATTCCCCTTCACGCCCCTCCCTGGGGGCGTCTCTCACCTCCAGACGGAGGCAGGGGAAGGCCCAAGGACATTGTCAGAGCGTGCATCAGGAGGGAAAAGATGCTTTCTTCATCCTGTATCAAAGAGAAGGTTAGTGTGCCATCAGAGTGCTCTGCCTTTCTCTCAGAGGAACTTCTGATTTTGATTCCTACTTGATACCATGTCTTCTAGGCAAGCCCCTTGGAGCAAGACCAGGGTAAGGAAATAGAAGAACAGCGTAGAAAATGGCATTTATACTCACCTCCCCACTGGGTGTTTATATGCTTCTTAGCAGAAAGAGCACTACAGTGTGCTCTGCAACATTGCAGATCTTTAGGTCAGACTGCAAAAGGCAGTTCAGCAACACTTCTCAGCAGCCAGGCTTGAAGGACTCGTTAAGGACCATGACAGCATCAGGCCAGGATGTTAGTGAGTGTCCCAGTTCAGGAGTTTCATACCCGTCCATGGTGAAATGAAGTCTGACCCCAAGACCACAAAAAATCTTTTCTATCACTTCAATTTCACTGCTCCCTTCTTTTGCAGATGAAAAAGACCCTTTTTGTGGATGAAAGAGCAGCTCGAATTCTGCAGTCAAGTCTGTGCTTCTACTGAAGTCACAGTAAGAGTGACAGCTGCAGTGATGAATTTCAGTATGAAGATTGTATGAACATCCCCCCATTCCTCAAAGAACTCGCTAAGACTGCCATGCATTTCACACAGCCTTCTTTCAGACATCAGACAGCAACTCCTTTTGGTCATTAGTGGCTTGGACTGACACTGAAATGTTAAGTAGTCCTAAAGACTACAAATCCATCATCAACTGGATCTGAGCAGCTACTTCACTCCTTCCCAGTTCAATTACTATATGCAAAAAGGTGTCCTAACCTCTAGATTTTTAGTAACATCACCTTGCTTGTAGGAAGGGTTCAAGGACCAAAAACCTGCCAGGTGTGGAAGATTGATTCAGGGACCTCTTGAGGAAGCTCAGTCCACATAAACCCATGAGACCTGATGGGCTGCACTCAAGGGTGTTGTCATTCTGAGGCTGCTTACTATTGTAAGGTCATGGAGGTCATGGAGATTGGGGAGGTCTTCTGTGACTGCAGAAAAGCAGATGATGCACCCATCTTCAGAAAAAGGGCATGCAGGACCATCAAGGGAAATACTGAACAATCATGGAGCAAGCCATGTTGGCAGAAATTTCCAGGCACATGAAGGAGAGAGAATGTGGTGATTTGGAACAGCTAGCGTGGATTTACAAGGATAAATCACGCCAGACCAACTTAATTGTCTCTTGTGATGAGGTGACTTCATCTGTCAAAGAGGGAAAAGCAGACAATGTTGTCTACCTTGAGTTTAGCAAGGCTTTCCATGTAGTGTCCCATAGAATCCTTGTATCCAATTTCAAATGGATAGTTAAGCAACAAACTTTAACTGAATCATTGGTCAAAAAGGCTTATGCTCTGTTCTCCACGGATTACAGTGGAGTTTCTTTGTGGTCTGGCTGGTCTGATACTTTTATGAATGACTTGGAGGAAGAGATGGGATGCAGTACGGTCAGGTCTGTGCACTGAGTATACTTAATGGAGGGTGTACTTGATATGGTAGAGATCAGCCCTGCCATTCAGGGGGATCTACACTTGCCAGAGGACTAGGCCAACAGGAACATCCTGAAGTTCAGTCAGGACAAACAAGGCACTCTTTGTCTCAGGTGGACTAACCCTCATGGCTTGGTTAGCTGCTTTGCTGAAAAGGACATGGGAGGCTCGGGGCAGGCTGAACAGGAGTCAGTGGTGAACTCTGGCAGCAGTGAAAGAGCATCAGACTGTATCAACAACAGCACAGATGGCAGATCAAGGAGATTGATTATTCCGTTTTCCTCAGCACTCATTAGACCACAGCTGGCATAGTGGGTCCAGTCTAGAGGCTCCAGTACATGACAGCTGCTGGCAGACTTGAACAACTCCACTGAAGGGTCAGCAGGACGGCTGGACGTTGAAGCATGAGAATTGTGAGGAGAGGGTGAGGCATTGGGGTTTGTTCAGCCTATGGAAGAGAACAGCAATTTTCCAGTTCCTAAGAGAAGGTTACCGAGAAGATAGAGCTGGGCTTTCTGCCAAAGAATGAGAGACTGTGGCTGTCTCATTCAGCAGGGGAGGTGGTGGTTAGATAGAAGGGAGAAAAAAATGACACAACGGGAATAATTAGGTAGTGGAACGGATTACCCAGACAGGTTGTGCGGTCTCCACATGGGGATTTTTTCAAGACCTGACTGGACAAAGACATAAGGGACCTCAGACCTCCCAGAGTCCCTCCCATACTGAATTACTTTATGATAAACCTCAGAATGGATCTTCTCCACCTCCTCAAGAGAATTTCCTCCATGTATTATAGTTCCCAGCAATCTGTGTATTTGAAGTCAGTGTATATGCTGCTATTCACTCACAGACCAGGAAAAGGTTGCCCCTCTAGTTTTAACTAAACAAGATCTAAGAGAATTTGGGCAAGAACAACACTAGACAGGATGAGACAACATTTTTTTATTGTTTTAATACGAGTGAATAGATTAAGAGATCTGAAATGTCGTAAAGCAATATACATACTGAATAAATAATATGCACAGGAGAGTCACGTCTACATTGTAACACTGGCTAGTATTCAGAATACTTCAAATAAATCCAGTGACATTGGATAAAGTCCATAAAAATGCTATCCTGTCTTCCCTTGTATGAAATTGTTCAAGTATAAAAAAATCCAATACAGTGTAAAATATTAAATTCCATTTCGATCAAGAATAAAAATTGCAAGTATTGTAGTTTCACAGGACAATGTAAAGCAGCATTTTCTAGCAAGGGAAAAATAGTCAGTCTACATATGGATGAGTGAGAAAACGGCACTAATGTATTTGAGAGTCTACATGAGTAAGTCGTAGAGGGAAAAAGAATGAACTAGCAATGAAAAAACCTAAAAAAGTGTTAATTTAAGAGTACCCTCATACAGTGCACATACTGAATTTAAATAAATCCAAGTCAACATCCTTAGTTAATTAGGTTAATATTTAATATGCTACATCTAAGCCTACTAAATAATTTATAGCATGAGATGAATACATAATTTTACAGTGTCACATCTAAAGTTGCTTTCTTTAGAGCGCAGCATAGTAAAACTTTCAAAATAAATATTTCTTTTTAAATAGCATAACAATTAAGGCACAGTATAAATCACATACTATTAACCCTTCAAGAACTGCAGTCTTGGTAACAAAAAGTTGCCTTGCGTACTGTATGTTTGCTAATAAATATTTTAAATATAATCCTGAAATAGATATTAAAATTGTACAAATGGTTTCAGAAAAGAAAATTCCCTTAAAACAGTTCTTAAAAGGTTTTAATTCATTAGGCTTCTTCCTGCCTTTATTCACAAGTTACGAATAGATGCAATAAATAGAAAGAGAAGGCTGTTGTAGTAAAGGGCTGATCCTATTTTAGAATCAGAATAGCTGACACCAGCAGTTAAAGTTTCCCAAAAGTGAAACGGGATGGGGCGAGGGATTAGGATGTGACAAGCTCATCACATGAGCACGAGTGATGTGTTCTGTCCAGAACTGTCTGTGTTATTGATTGTCTCTACAGCTGTTGCACCCCTTATTTCCACATCACTTGCTCCATAGTTCCACTTATCCAGAGGACAGAGAAGAAAATAACTTTGGTGCCTGTCCGCCATCTTACTAGCCGGCCATCTTCCTTGGGTTGTTCAGTGCCCGTCAGGTGAGACAGCGACAAGGTGCTGTCTCACGAAGACAACTTCTAAATGCTAGAAAGGACAATCAGTGCTTTAAGCTCGTTTCCTCTTAAAATGGATAAACGTTACATATTGCTGACTCAAATTTTTTCCCTGGTTCAAACTTTTCAGATACCATTTTCTTACTTATAAAAGGCAGTTTTGCTTCCCTGATACTGTAGAAAGTACGTCTTTGCTTTTTTTTGGTTCTTTTTTGTTTGTTTGAAAATATGAAGTCCCATTGCTACTCCTACCACTGTTTCATGACAGTACAGTATTTTTCCCCCCATTTTCTTCTGGCTTGATACTTGAAACTAGACATGCCGCACTACCCTTCCCCTCTAACAACATGATTTGGATGCATACTGTATGAAGACAGCGGAACAAAAATCTTTAGTTTCACAATAGCATCGCTTTCCTTAAAGCTCCTTAGTTACTACGAATTGTCTCCGTTAACTACTTCTACTGGAAGGCTGAGGAGAGGAAGAGAGAGCGCGAGCGTCCTTCAGGAGTCCATCTGCTATTGCATGCGGTCTGCCTGCAGCTGCTGGGGTTGGTACTGGCCAAAAGCCGCCGCGGCCGCCGCGGCCGTGCCGGGCGCTGCTGCGGTGAGGGGCTGCTGCACGGCGTAGCCGTAGCCCCCAGCTGCCACGTAGCCGGCGGCGGCGGCCGGCGAGGCGGCGTACGGGTACTGCTCATAGGCGGCCGCCGCCGCCGCCGAGTACTGCGCGTACGCCGCTCCGGTGTAGTCGATGTAGGGCGTGGTGGAAGCAGCGGCTGCTGCGGGCTGCACGTGGGGAATTACCACTCCGGGCTGCACAAAAGCCTGTGGATAGACATAGTGAGCGGGTATCCTGTTGAAAGATGGGAGAGGGAGTTAAGAGTTGGTACGCGAGTCAGCGCCTTAAGCGTCATATCCATACTCCGAACTAAAACAAACTCAATTTAGTTGTTGTTATGTGCATAGGGTTGCCACAATAACTTGACTCAATGGACCAATTATCAGTTCACTGGCCCGAAGAGCTGCATCGCTCCAAAGCACAGCGTTGTAGCTGAGTTAAGTCAGGGTGTTTGGTGTTCCTTGAGGATATCTTTAATGCCTTTCAAATCATGAGAAGGTCCGGCGTTACTGATGTCTGTTTTAAGACAACTCTGAAGGATTAAGCTTGATTATTCCATCTGGAAAATTGCAGTACTTGTTTTTCAAATCACCTGTAAGTCATTTTTTTTGCCCCTCTTCTCTCGTAACTACTCAACTCTTAGTAAAATTACTTCCTGCAATACTTTTATTATTAGTAACTGAGCAGTTTGACAGCATCACTATAATGAGTCTGACAACAGCCAATAAGGCAACAAAATGGTTGAACCCTGACTTCATGTCAAGTCTTCCCAGGGAGGCATGTTAAGAATGTATTGTGGCAACCCTACTTAAGTTGCTATGCAGACTCAGCACACATTAATTTCTCTGCAACCTCAGTCACCCTTATTAAAAATAAGAAAAAAACCAACACAGGCGACAAAGGAGTTTAAATAGAGTTCACAAGTGTGGTAAACACAGCAAGAATCACACTTTCCAAACGAACGATAGTGCAGCTCACTCCGTCACAAGAGGCCATTGAGGGGAAGCTACATAGATGCTATTAAAATCCATAACAGTGACTCCTAAGTACATGTGCATCACACTTTTATAAAAGTTTGTAAGGACACAAGGGTCAAACCTGTTTGATTATCAGGTCACTGATGTCCTGTTTTGTGCCAGCTTGTTTATTTCTATGCAAGACATACAGCATGGAGTTTTTTGGGAGGTGGGCATAAGATTAAGTCTAAATACATCTGGTGCTTAACAAAAGCAAAAAAACCACAAATTTACTGTTTAAGAAATAACCATTCTGAATAGATGAGTAAACACTTTCCCATCTTGTCCAAGTCCCATAATTTGCTTTCTTGGCTTGTTTACTTAGCCCTTTAATTTTAAAAACTGATCATATCATTGTCTTAGCACACAAGTGTACATACATGTTAATTTCATGGTTGGATTTCATCATAGAACATGATTTTAAAAAAATACTCTGTATAATTCTCATTTTACATTCATAACCCTGTCTTGCATCTGGATTTCCAAAGAGAAGTCCTTCATATATGCAACTCCTTCCCAGCCAGTGAATCTCTATAAATGCATGAAAAACTTCTTGTGCAGATTCACTACTATTTCATACTGAACCTTCTTTACTTTTATGACACCTCTAAAGACTGCACCAACCTTTGAACACACTTTAAGCACAGATGAAAACTGTAGTGGTAAAAAGTGTCCTCTATTCTCCAAATTCAAGATTTCATGGGAAGGGTTTGTTGGGGGTTTTTTGTACATATTTAAAATAGCTTTAAGATGTACTTAAGTGGTCAACAAGAAAACATTGCAATCAAAAGGGACACTGTCAGCTAGAATCATAGCAAAATAAGTGATAGACTTTAAAACAGCTCAGTTTCCTTTTTCAGAACAAAAGAGCTCAGTTGCTTGAATAGGAGTATTAGCAGAGAGAAATGTTCAGTTGCCATATTTAAGACATGAACACCACAATCATAAAAACCCAACAGGTCATTGAAATTAATTTCCTATTGTGGGAAGGAAAAATGGGAGGAAAAAAAAAAAAAAAGATTGACAAATAAGGAGGGATTGGGAAAGGAAAGAAAACATAAAACGAAACCATAAGTTGGGTTTTTAACACTCACCTAATTTATGAAGTGATTAGCCAGAAGTGCATTTGAAGCATACTTAAGCTGGCTCTGTTCATTTAAATACACATCATTACCTGAGCTCTCCATATGGATGAGCATAAGCAAGCATTTTGTATTGGTCACCAACCATGTACAATTCTAATAAACATAACACCGTATTTCTTAAGCATTTAAGGAAAGAGGTTAAAAACAAATCTGAAGTCACAGCCTCTTTTGCATCACAAAGAATGCATTTAACACCACATCAAAGGAATCTTTACATTCAGCATTTGTGGAAGAGAGTAATTCTAACAGAAGACACAGTAAGCAAGCTTATCAGGCTGCTTGTGTTGTCTTGAACTGACGTTACTAAGATTTTCTGAAGACACTTGGACACTCGGCCATATCCTTGAACAAGACAGAAAGATACATGTGCTTCCACTTAAGCTCTTCTGACTTGGTTTATTTAAGCCAAAAAACTAACAGGTGGCGAAGTTATGAAACATTATCTGTTTGCCACATCTTACCCTACAATAAACATAAACCCTGTGCAGGCTCCTCTCCACCATGCCATTTAACACATGATGATTGACAGCATAAGCTGCAGTGGGGCTATTTTTGATCATCTGTCATGCTACAACTGTTTTCAGTCAAGTAAAATGGCTTTATATGGCCAAAGTCAATTTCTACCTACTGCAGAGGCCAGGACACGAAGATCTCAGCCATTCAGAACCCAACTGCTTTTCATGCTCTGCCAGGTCAAAAGCTGAAAAAGCAATGCCTGGTTACACTGGAAATCCTTAGTATTCTTCATTTTAAATAAAAGCTGCTGCTTTACTTTCAGAGTGATGGTGTGAGAAATGCACAGGATTTAAGCTCTCTTTCCTGGCAGTAGTTTTTATTTTGGAATTTGTATTTACTGTTTTATGCTTTTGCAATAAAGGAAAATAGAAGTCGTATTTAACTTTAGCAGTAACTGTAGCTTTGAGATAGTCAAAATTCAATGACCTACATCCTTGCCATGTGCCTTAAGACTTTCTTTGTTGTTATAACAGTAGATTTATGTTTAACTAAAGACCTCAAAAATAATCCTATAGGCAACAATAAAGTGAACAATCACTTCAAAGGAAAGAAAACTTTTCAGACTAATGCAGAGAGCTGTGGCATATAGAAATTCAGCAGGAGTAGTGCATCTTTAACTCTCAGCATTACATTCTCACAAAAGTAGATATTTAAAGAAAATGTTTTGCGTTGGCCCTTTCATGGCATCGTTTGCTTTTGTAAGCGTAATTAAAGAGTAGATTTTCACCTATGAACAGCTCTCCTTTTAACAGAAATAGGTTACATAAACATTAAACATACAAGACCCTTACTATGTTTCCTTTTATCTGATGACCACTAAGAGGACATAACAGCAGGCTAACTTCTGACTGTTCCAGCTTCATTCCCTCTTTTCAGACTATCTGTAGTCTAGTACTATACAGGTCTTTTGATCACAAACTCAAGAGGGGGCTTTCCCTTCTCTCTTAAGAAGGACAGATTTGCCTAACTCTAGGAAGATACCAAGCATGTCGTATCAGCTAACCATTTGATAATGGGCTTAATAACTTTGGATTTAACTCTGGTCTTACTGAAAACAGTGGGTATGTTTTCATCTTGATCAAACTACAGGTTTTAGACAGAAAATGAAGAAAAAATCTCCATACCAGTTATGTCCTACTCCAACATGTCTGAAAAACCCCGAATTTTCCCACCAATATCAAAGTAAAAATTACATTAGCAAAACAAGAAAAGCTATCTTGGGAAGCAAAGTCATCCTCCCCCTCCATAAATTCCTGTTGAATTCAGAGATAGTATTTTAATAAACAATCCTGAAAACAGAGCTGTATAAATAACCACTCCTGTGATCAAACAGCTTTCTATGAAACACACAAACAGTAAGAGAGATGCTGAATGTAAAAAGCAGGAAGAAATGTTATTCTGCAGCACTGAATAAAAAAATTCCCTGCATTTTAAATGCATCATGCATTGAAGCTAATCTAGTTTCTGTCTCCCTCCATCAGAACAGTGTTGTACTTAAGTCAGAATATTGAACTTCTGCATCTTCTCAGTAAAAGTAATGTAACATAATCAAATTATTTTAAGTTTATTATCTGATAGATGTGAAACCTTATGGTGTGGATGCCCCGTCTCTGAAAGTGTTCAAGGCCAGGCTGGATGGAGCTCTGAGTAACATAGTCTAGGGAAAGGTGTCCCTGTCCATGACAGGGGTTGGGACAACATGATCTTTAAGGTCCCTTCCAACCCAGGCCATTCTATGACTCTGTGATTCTAAACCACAGCTGACCGCACCAAAATATGGCAGCACCTCACTAATTTGCACTGTTAGGAAAAAAACCCAAAACTCAACCACAAAACATTTGAAGCTTTTGTGTGTGGATTAGCTGAGCATTGGTAGTGAATCACCACTACAGCCTGTTTCACACAGTGTATTAGGGAAGTGTACTTCCAAAGTGCAACTGCACAGGAAGAACAAAGGCTTTAGGGTGACCATGTATTTCAGTGCAATCCACACAGCAAAAGTGAACTCTTCAACAGAAGGAGATTCAAATAAGCACTGAAACATCCCTTCTTATTGTCAATGAACTGAATGAAGATGTTCATTCATCCTAATGAATGCTGTTCTCCTTAACCTGAACTACATACTTTACATAAAGGTACAGGTCACTGGAAATTTTGAGGAGGAAGGATTAGTAATCTCTGTTGTTTACACATAGTAAAAGAAATGCAACAGCCAAGGATGAAAAATTACCAATTTCGTACATACATGACTCTGCAACCAGCATTCCTTCAGATTTATGTGCAATGCATTAGAAATCCAACCTTACTCAGCTTGCTGGAAGGATTTCCCTGACCTAAACATGGTTTATGTCATCCGTTGTTGGCTTTGGGTAAGGAAAGCAAGAAACACTCCTACATTTGCACAGTCCTTTAAGCAAGGGACTGCCACAGGTCCTCCTTTTCTGATGTGCTCAGCAAATACTCAGTCTCTCCATAGCTGATCCCTGCACAATTTGGTAGTTCCCTTTGCAACAAGTGTTTTAACAGCTCTGGAGATGAAGTGTTCTGCCTCCTGCCTACCTTACTGCAGGCATCATAAACTGATCACTGCATACACACTGTCATCTCACACTTCAAAGAAGCAAGCAAAATACAGTAGAGGATAATCATAACAAGGTTAAAAAAAAAAAAAGAAGACATGAAGTTTTTTACAGCCTCCCCACTCTCAGAAGAATCAACATGCTCTTTCAAAATTACATGAAGTTTCTAAGAAAAACCTTTTCCTGTGGTTTTCAGGATAGGAACTGTTTCCCTCCATTCTGACAAATCAAATTATCGAGAGGCTATTGTTGCTTAATAACAGACAACTATGATATTCTAAAGCTATTCTAATCAAATAAACAAAATACATTTGTGACACATTTTTCCCTACTTTGCTGTTAGCTTATGCATTAATTAGCAAAATGCACTATTTTGCAATGAATTTCTCAGTCAGTGTACATTAGTGAAGTGACACTATGGAAAGCTCAAAGCAATCTTCACCTCCTAATGATATGACTATAAAAAGCAAGAGTTAGATCCACTTAGCAATAGTTTATACTCAAATTCAGGAGAAATGCACCAAGTATTAAAGACAGAGTGAAGAAAAAATCCCCTCAAATTAGAAAGCCCAAATGGACGCACATCGTTAATAAGGAGCTCCACACCCTTCCCAAGAACAAACCCCCAAAAAATTATGAACATGCAAGCAATATGTTGATTTACTTAAAAATCAAGAAGTCACACAATTTAGCACTCACTACAAAATATGGTTAAAAAGTCACAGGCTACAGCTTGAAAGCAAGGAAAAAAAAAAAGGCCCTTTGCTCCCCATGGCAAAGTCACTCCTCAACAACAAAACCAAAATTAAAAAGAGCCCCCCAAAAACTTTCACTACAGCTCTTTCAATTAAATAAAAGCACACAGTTTAGCTATCAACACCACTTCATTACTGTAATAAATAAAAAAAAAGCACACGGAGGTCTATTGACTATATGAAAAAACATACATGCATCGTTAATCACCATTTTAGCTTGTTTGTGTTTGAGTCTACTGGTTACAGACTTTAATTCCAAACAGAACTATTCCACCTCTTATCATCATATCCTTCTGATCAGTTATCTTAACTGTAAACGATCCCTGTCAGATTAGAAAGAGATAAATAACATTGAGTCAAGCTGAAAAAAGAGAAATGGGGCACAGCAATCTTGCATCAAGTCATACCTCCTTGTTTTATCATAGGGTCATGTGGGACTGGACTGCTTAGTCGGAAGGGCCACGTCCCACGCAACTTGACTCAGCTGCGGCATTTAGAACATGACCGACAAGGTGAGTGCATTGATGGGTACACATTTATAAATCTGAGAGCTTCAGCATTGCTGGCCAGCTTTAAGAATGCTACTGCAAGAGGCCTTCAACAATCATACTTTTTCTTTCCTTTTTTTTTTTGTTTTAAAAAAGTTCTTTTTCCTCCCCTGTTTGAGGTCCCATTGAGACTTACCCAAAAGGCCTCTGTATGAGAGCTGGATGAAGCTGCTGGACACCAAAGGCAAAACCTACCAACAAAAACACATCACATTCTCTGTATGGGTGTTTTTTCGGCCACTTATTTAAGCTATATTTAAACACACATAAAAAAATGAGCAAGAGCCTTCACTAATAACAGCCTGCAGTAACAACATCTGAAAGGCTGTAGAACCAATAATTAGAAAGCAAAATGTATCACTCTATACACACACATAGAACTTAAACCAGTAAAGCACATGCTCCCCTAGAGATGTTTAGGAAAATTACTTTTTCTAAACAAGTACAGGGTTTTTGTTCACATTTTACGTGGTGCTCCATTTGGATCCCTAACTTTAGCATCTGAATGACTGGATGGTACTTCCATTCATCAGTGTATTTGTGTAATTTTCTACAGACGTAAAATTTAAGTCGCCCCTACTCAGGAGAACTTAGTACAGGGGGTCAAATCCTAACTTCATTTCTGCTCTCCAAACACCCTAGCATAAACTCTGTCTTTCCTTGGTGGGCACTTAATTACTTGCATAAGTGTTCATCAGGCTAAGCACGGGGAATTCAGCGTGGGCTCCTTTAGAGCACAAATGTGCACACGCTCCACGCTTCTCTCACTCTTGCTGCAAAGCAGCAGTCTGGGAAGTGGCTAGGACATCCCATTGTCTCAGATGTGGTCTTAGGAAGAGCCATTTCATTTTAAAATCTGCATAATAGCTCCCGTCTGCTTGAGAAGCTTGCATTAAGATATTGTTTGTATTAATAAGACCGCACACATTGGAAGCGATTCACTCCTAGGCCAATCTTACCCTGCAACGATACTGTAAATGGTCAGCGCCACCACATTCCCAACAGCAGGAATAACCAATGAAGTGTTTGAGCTGTGGAAGTCTTCCTGGGGAACTCCATATTTTTATATTTTATCTCTGATCGCTTTTGTTTTTTAAATAAGGCACACGTGCAAAACAGCCAGAAAGTTACTACATGCTGCATTTAAAAATCAAAACCACAGCACGCCCAACTGTGTGCGTACTTCAGGAAGGTGGAGGGCAGCACTACCTTTTTTGAAGTTTTACTCTCTTCAGAAACCTGAGGTACGGAGAGAAAAGCCATTCGGGGCTGCTTCCTCACCTGGCTGCATTATCCGTGGCTTGGCACCCAGGTACGCCAGGTTCACGTTGGCTTTCCTACCATCGATGATGGGGTTGGGGTCCTTACAAGCCCTTTCGGCAGCAGCTCTGTCAGCCATGGTGACCTTAACGGGCGACGCCGCGCATTAGATCCCTTTCCGCGGGGAAGGAGAAGCCTCCCGCGCATAGCAGCGACCCGGCCGTACCCGCGGGCGGCGCCGAGGGGCCCCCGTCCGGACCCCGGCCCCGACGCCGGTCCCGGCCCGCCAAGGGGAGCGGGACGCCGGGAGCCACGGCGGGCGCAGGGCGGAGGGCGCGGGCCGAGCTCCGCCGCCGGCAGATAAACCCCGCAGCGGCCGTATCAGCGAGCAACAGGCGCGCTGGCCGTGTGCGAGGAATTGGGCAATTCCCCCCCTCAACCTCCTTTTTCAGTAATTCCCCCCTCCTGCCTCTATCCAAACCCCGCAGCAGGGAGGGG
>WAAE01013390.1:68463-121761 GCA_013400495.1 Nicator chloris
CCCTCCCTGCCCCCAAGCTCTCACAGCGGCCCCCGCGGAAGTTTCCCCGCGATGCCCCCCCGCAGCCGCCCACCTGCCCCGCCGCCCCCCGCCCGGCCCCGGCACTTACAAAGCCGTATCCCCGGGACTTGCCCGTCTGCCGGTCGGTGATGACCACCGCCTCCTCGATGTCCCCGAAGACCTCGAAGTACTTGCGCAGGCTGGAGTCGGTGGTGTGGTAGGGCAAGCCCCCGACGAAGATCTTGGTATAAGTGGTGTCCTTCTGTGTCGTGTGCATCTTCCGCCCGGCCCTGCGCGCCGCGCCGCGATCTGCACCCACGCGTGGCCGCCGGGGCGTGCGGGTCCTGGGCGGCGAGACCCGCTTCCAGACTCAGCCCCGCTCTTTTTTTCCTTTTTATTTTTTTTTTCTCCTCTCTTCCCCGCCCCCCGTTTTCCCCCCGCCACCCAGCTACAATGCAATTCCCTTCTGCCTCTGCAGACCCAGCTTCCTCCTCCTTCAAGAGCGGAGCCTCGCAGCCTCGGGCGGTTTTGAGGTAGGTACCGGCAAAAGGAGGAGGGGAGGCCGGGCAGCAGCCAGCCTGGCGGCCGTAGCTCTGGAAACGAGCAGAAACGGCAGCTGGAAGAGGAGTGCAGGGCCTGGGCTCTAACAACTGAGTGGCCTCCCCCCTAAAAGCCACCGGGTCGGGCACTCTCGGTTCCTCCTCCTCCTCCTCTTCGCAGGGGCGGGGACGGCGGCGGGGCGGACCCCGCCCTCGGCCGCGGCGCAGCCGGGGCTGACACGCAGCTGTTGGCAACAGCTGGATGCCCCCCGTGCGGCGGCAGCCGGGCCTCGGGGCGGCCTCAGAGGTGCCGTTCGGGGAGTCCGTGTGCCCTTCGAGGCAGGTTTGCTGCAAACAGCAAGTGCCAGGAGACAGGGTCCGGTAGGGTCACCGGTGCCCGGCCGGCCAGAGAGCCCGCGGGCACAGCCGGCACACTGGCTGCTGGCGGTCCTCAAATGCTTCGATCCCTCCCCAAAGGCTTGTGGTCAAACCTCTGCAACCTTCACTTACGGCTCTCTTCAGGATAGCAAAACTACGGTGCTGCAACACGTCCATTTTTATTGTGGTGGTGCTGGTGGTTGTGGTTCTTGCTGTTCATTTGGTCACAAGATGGGAAAAAAATGGCAAAGCTGCTTCCCTTGTTTTTCTCTTCTCTTGCTGCCTCTGCCCAATTCTGGGACTGGGAAGGATAAAGAGAAACATAAAAGAGTGTCTGTGTGACATGAAGAGACAGAGGACTGTGGATTTGGGGGGAAGCAAAACTCACAGAGACACCAGAAGGATGGGAGGAAGGTTAAAGATTGGGGAAAACAGATGTGCATATGTGTATAGACTTCTAAACCATTCTCTTGCGGTCCCAAAGTCTTGATAATTACTGTGTGTCTTTTTCCACTCTCACCTTCTTCCTCTTTCTGCTAGGCTTTTCCCTGTGAAGACTCTCTCCCTTAGAAAAAAGAGCAATGCATCATTTGCAGGACACACTTTGACAAAGTTCTTCAGCCCCTCTGGTACCAAACATTAACCATAATGAGAGCACTTAGCCCTAAACTCAGGCCCTGCTTGCCCATATCTAACCTTAGCTCCATTTGATTTTTTTCATCAGTAGTTTTCCTAGTTCTAATGGCCTATACAATCCTAAGCCATGCTGTCACTAAACCCTACTTGATCCTTCAGACTCTCCAGATTAAGTTTGGTTTAACATGTTAAAACTAACTCAAGTGAAATCTAGCAACACCAGCAGGGTGAGACATAAATGTTGCTCTTCAACTGAAATTATGACCAGCCCTTAACCTTGACCTGAATTCAGTTAGGTCAGCTAACTCTGTCCCCAAATGTCTTCCAGCTTGACTCTCCTGTTGGTCTGGAACATTGTGTTAAACCTGACACTCCAGCCACTTCAGGGCTAATTCACGAGGGCTAATCGTAACTTTATCTCTAGCCCAGTGACCTGAACTTAAATAGTAGCCCAGCTAAGGGTGTCAGTGCTCAATGCAGTCCTGCAGCACACAGCCCACTTAGTAGTGCATTTAACTTCTCAGACCCCCGTGGACCTGGAAGATGAACTTCTCCTAGAGCCAAATGTAGTCCACCCCATCATGCTTCCTTTCCCTTGCTGTGCCCAGCACTCCTGAGTGGCTTGTGGTGTCTGCACGAAGGGTGAATTAGCCTGGCTTTCCAGTCATTACACAAACTCCTGTATTAAGGCCAGAAAAGCAACATTTTTCTGTCCCAGAACTACTTGCAGATGTATTTAGGAGTTCACCTTTTTCAGCCCAAGTGGAAGCCTGATGACTTTGACAGACACAAACCCAAAATCTAGCTTTTTGGTCTAGCAGCAACAGCAGGTCTTCCAGGATTCAGAAAAAATAACCCTAACTTCCCACACTATGTCTCAACAAAAGACAATCTTCTTGCATTTAGGTAGGGTTCATCATGCAGCCCTTGTTCATACTGCTGATTCAAAAGTATCTGCAGTACAGTTTTCAACCTACTTTGACAGGCTAACACATCCTCTTCTGTAAAACCAGAAGTGACACTGGCCATTAACAGATCAAAATGTATCCTGTAAGCTATGCTGCAACAGTCCTACTACTGTATTAATTGAAAATTATCAATTTCAGATGGCAATCTCGGTAAAATTCAGGAATAAATACAATTCTCTAGCCTATTCATTCCTATAACTGAACTGTATCTCTAACACTATCACAGGGAAACAACCCCTACTATTGAAGAGTAACTCCTCAAAACTCAGTTTTACCTTACATCCCTTCTAGTATTGGACCTTTTTCTGCTTTGGTGGTCTGACAGAATCCAGGATATGATTTTCCAGCCTTATGATACTTAGGAATCCTTACCTAAATACCAGAGGAGTGATACTTCATTATTTGCAACTTTCTCTAGTCCATTCAGTCCACTGTCAACACAAGCCTTTATTTTTGCAGGGCATAACCTGTGAAAAACAAGCACAGGCCTCCAGCTCTTGGATGCACAATGTTATGACCCAACTGTGGCTGATATGATTCTACTAGCACCAGGCTATCTACTCCTTCAGCAGCCCTCAGAAATAAAAAATATTTTCCAACCATATCTCAGTCTTAATCACCACTTTAGGTTTACCCAAAGAGAAAGGTGACCTCTATCAGAGAGAAATTTAATTAAAGACCATTTAACACTTTAGTGATCAGGAATATATTGTATGCTTCCTTCCTATACCATATGTTCACTCCAGATATTAGTCTAGTCTTAACCCAAAGGAGGTTACCACAAACAGCCTAGGAAGAGCGTTCTTTCAGATTCACCCATTGTGAAAATGTTCTGGACTGATTGGGGCTTGTGTCTTTGTGCTAGGGCTAGGTTTCTGCAAAGCTTGAAGAGCAAGGCTTAGCTACAGAACCTGTAGGTACCACAGAAAACTGATGAATCTGGATGAATTCAGATGAGGATTAGCCTGGAATTAGCTTGAGTTCATGGGACAGCGTCTACCTGGCCATGCTGGATGTCTGGCTAAATTTGCAGTCAGACTAATGGATTTTAAGATTTAAAGGCATGGACTGTACAGCATTTTTTGTGCTGAAGGGAAGTTTGTGGACAACTTCACCAGTGTCATATTTGCAGTTGCTTAACATATTATGTATTTTAGTGTATTTTGGTATTTTGAGATGGATCAGCTGATGACTTACTGCTAGGGATCTGGTTGTGGCTTTGGAATGCAAGTCTAGCAGAAAGAAATGTATTCCTATATGCTGCAAATTTTGCCAGAGGGATGCCTCTGGTGAAAGTACGACAGTTTGGGCAAGAAGTGAGAACATGGTAAAAGGAGTGTCTAGGAAGAGTATTCCTGGGAGAGATGTGAAACTGAGGTTCCTAAACGTATGGAAATTTGGGAATTGAACCAGGGTCATCCATGCTTTGGTAATTACCACAAACAGTAGATCACTGTAAAAGAGCAGTATTGGTCCTGTAGGCAGCTCTTTTGGTCTTTTCGGGATCTCAGTTTTAAATCAAAGTAGAATATAGGCACCCAGGTCCTGCTGCAGTCTTTTATATTGCTGGGAATCTCTCTTAGGTATGGAGGTATTGTTGCTGAAATGTATTGTAGCTGACAATTACCTGCTATGTAATTTTAATGGTTTTAAAAGATATATCTGAAACTATAAAGGAGAAAGTGATCTAGTGTTTCATTTGGAACTTAGTAACACTTAGGCTTAATGGGAGGAAACCCCAGAAGCTATCAGTCACAATTAATTGGTTTTACTCAGAGATTTTGTGTTTTTGCTGTTGAGGTAGGATAGAATAGACAGCTTTCCAGTTTACCAAATGTTGCCACTCAGTGGTATCAGCCTAACTGTAATATCATGCTTTTTATTTATTTATGAACACCATATGCCTGTCATGTTGGAAACCAATGGATGTTGTGTGTTCATTCATTAGGTTTCTAGAAACAACAAAGACCCGTGATTATATTGCACACCAGTCATTCTTGCTACTGCTTTATTTCAGTAAATAATAGTGGTCTTCAGAACATTCACTGCACCATCAATTAAATGCAGCTGGAATTTCTACGTACATCTACATGTTAGACACATCTACATATACTTACACGCACATTTTATTTGCTAACACTATTATTAGAATGCTTGGTGCCTAAACCACCATGATTTGTTATGCAGGGCTGAAAATAGAAGTAATTCTTTCTCTGTTAACCTAGTAAGACCATCAGTTTGGTCAGTGAGACATTTCTGCTGAAGTTCCATAATGCCATAGCTCCGTGAAAGCATTCGACTAATAACATTAGGCACAGCTTTGTCTGCTAATCTGTGCACTTCCACCAACCACATCCCATTACAGAGAAGAGCAGGATGTCTAACCTCTGCTCTGCTCAGTGTGTCCTACATAGGTGATAGTTTGTCTAGAGAAGCATAAAGTGGGTAGTACACTCATGTTCCAACAGATCACAGTGAGAGAAACTTGAACCCTGATCAGCTTCTTGCTGATATACAATCTTTATCTAGGATAAGTTCTTGAATTGTGGATTTCTGCTAAAAGTTTCCTAACTGGGGAAGCTTCCACCACCTCTCTCCTAATAGTGTCCCCATTATAAGAGATTTCATCATAGGATTCTTTTTTCCCCCTGAAACCTATTAATATTGCTGTATTCCAAAGTCCCTTTTGTTACAGTATCTGAGCTCTAAGCCACATGATCTTCAACTACGAAAATGTCCTTATTCCCAATTAAATCACCAAATGTTGACCACCAGGTGTAGTTTCTGATGGGAATATTTTTCCCTTTAAAGGGCAGTGGAACAAGTGACACAGAATTTCAGCGATCCAGCAAACAAAATTCAAAGCTTGTGTAACTGTAGATTTAAGACACATTGCCTATGTGTAGGAAAATAATAGATATGTCAGGGGTGAATGATAAGTGAAGCCAGAAGGTTGAATGCATCCATAAAAGTTACAACGCATGTCATGTTGGTAGGGGAACATGAGGAAAAGGTATGTTGGGAACAAAACCCAAGGGAAAGGTTTTATGAATACCAAGTCATGAGTGGTATACTGACCTGTGCTGGCCAGTGCTAGAACAGGTCAGAAGGTAGAATGAGGCTGGTGCCTGGTGTGAACTGAAGTTGTCCTATGATGCTGTAATGGAGGGAGCGCTGATGCCAGAGGCAGAACCTGCAAAATCACAAAGCTCTCACACCCACCATGTGACACACTCAGGGTCAGAACAATGATTCTTAATGTTGACAACAAGCAAGGCAGTTGTGTCAGGGAAGCAATAAATTGGGTTTTGCAGACTAGCTAAAGCTTAGAAATTGGAGTATGAAACACCTGAGTCTCATACTTACCTGTCCTGATCACAGGCAACTTAAACAGACATTTAACAAATCTGCAGAATCCCACTGATGTTCTGTGTGGCATGATAGCTGACTGACTGCCTGCTAAGCACACTCCTGTGCATCTTTAAAATGCTGTACACCCACCCCACCATAGTACCCAATGGGAAAACTGGTGCTTGGACCTGTCTGTTGAGCCATATACACATAGCCTGCACTGATAAAACATGTAACTCATTACTTGCTTGTATTTTGTAAGCAAAACAAGACATTGTGTACAAAGAATATTGTTGAGAAAAAATTCTCAACCAGTCTAAACTGGTGAAGCACTGCTAAAAGCAAAGAAATTAAACAAAATTACATCAGGTTGCATCTGACCTACAGTCAAATAAGCAGGAAAAAAAAAAAAAGAAACAAATACGGGGATGCTGGTGAAAGACAGCCACTAAACCCTCGCCAGTTATTATTACAAGGGATTAAACTGGCAGTTGACAAGCTGTATGCCAGACATCAGCCTCATAGAACACTGCACATCTCTTAGCAGAAGTAGGTTAGTAGAAAAGAAACGTGGATATATGGGTAGAAATGCAGAGATCTCATTTAGACACGCTTCAGCCCCTTAGTCCTTAGTGAGAAACTGATGACATGAATGCCATGGCACTGCAGCTCTGGATTCGGGAATAGCCATGTCAGTGGCCTCGTGCACTCTCAGCCCTCCAGAGGAGTGACTTGTGCTTTCCTGTCAGAGAGCTGGAAGGTTCTAGTTTATGGCCAGAAAATACTACATCGTCATTTGTCAAGTTCAACCCAACCCTATATATATATATATATTTTTTTTTTTAAGGACTTAGTTCTTGTATTGCTTATATTGGGGAAACTGAGTTTGCAAGAAAATTTGCTTTCACCTCACTGCTGAAGCAATTAAAGTAGAGTCCAAAATGTTCCCTTGACTACTTTTTCATTAAGAGGAAAAGAGAGGTTTTGTTCCTCAGCACTCACCCAGGGATGTGTGCTAATCACAGCATGAGCAAAGAGAGAGAACTGCTCCAGGGAACTGTCCTCTCCTTTCCTTTGGAGGTACCTGGGGCACAAAGACACATAGAGGAAAAGCAGATTAATTAAATTTGTGCTCCATCTTCTTCTCACAGCATCTTTTGCTAGGAATATGGAGGAGTTCTTCATATTGTGACTTGGACAATCAGACTACAGCTCGAGACTTTCTTTGCAAGGGCTGAGGAGAGGATTTAGGAGGGCAGATGGACTTTAGCTGGAGGTCATCCCATTTATGTGCTGTCCTCTCTCTGGATGGACAGTGTATTGCTAGTCTCACCCATAGTGTGCTCATGAGTTGTGTTGCCGGAGAATGTAGCTTGTTTACTAGCTCAACCATGTTTTCTGATCCAAAGATATCATGTTGCTGTCAAGTATTTTTAGTCTGAGCTTCTTACTATCCAGTTTACTTTGCAGTCTTGGTTTCTTCAACTAAAAATAGCTGCAGTACAAAACAATAGCTTTTAGGTGGTTCCACTTGTTGGATTTTTTGTTAAAAAAAAAATTGCAGCATGCGATGGTCGTTCAGTGGCTTCATTCCAGAAGGACCTTGGAGAGATTTACTACCCTGTACTGAGTCTCACCACCTGCTGCTGTGCTACAGCCAGTGCTCCTCTGTAACACAGCATTCCTCTTCCTCAAGGACTGTCAGACCACATTATCTTTGCTGGTTCAAAGAGGTTTTTTTTTTCCTGTTTTCTTTTTTTTTTTTGGTAGGTAGAAGCGGGGTAAGTTAGAATTTGGCCCAAACACTAAAGTGGAATAACCCTCCAGCTGCAAAAGATCGTGGAGGCTTTCTTCACACCCTGCCAAAAGGTCAGGATCTCTGTAGTACGATCCCTTGGTAAGGTGACACCTGCAGGTATACAGCTCTGCTCCCATCTTCCTGTGATATCCAAGCAGAAGTGACTCAGAAGGGAGGAGCTCTGCCTGCACTGAGTCACCATTGCTTTCTATATTTACCCTACAAATCTGAAAGTCAAATTCTGTCAAAAATTTACCTGTAAGTTTAACCTGTAAGCCCCAAGGGCTACAGCTTAAAACTATGCAGCAGGTTGGTTTTTTGTTGTTTTGTTTTGCAGTACAAGTGGAAGTTTGAGCATGTTACCGCTTGAGTAGCGGGAGTTTCGTCAGTGTAGCATCTACATACTCATTGCTGCAACCCAGTAAGGTAATGTGAGGTTTCTAAGCATTCTTACAGCCTTTATTGTCCTCAGCTGGAAAAGACATGACTTTTGCCTTTAAAAAGAAGTAAAAAAACCCAACCAACCAAACTCAGGCTTTGTCATGAGAATAAAAATAGTACTGTTTGGCTGGTTTGTCATGTTTGTCCCTTAGTCTTAAGTTTCACAGTTCATATAAGGTGTGAGGTTATGAAGTAGGACACAGAAAGCACGTTGTGCTCTAATGCCTCCATTTTCACCTCTAGAAAGGACCTTTGCTGAGAAAATACAGCTGTGACTGTGTTAACAGTGCTGTAGAAAAGATACTACATTGTCCTTAGGTAAGCCATGTACAAGGATCAAATTGGATTTAATTCTACCAAAGAATTATTGTGGCTTTGAAAAATAGCAACATGAAACAATTAACATTTCATATTAATTGTATATAAGAATCGGGTATAGTGCTTGGATTTTTTAAGACATGAAAAGGTAGACTGTGTTTTGAGACCTAAGATAAGCATCCTGCCTACCCAATTTGCATTTGTCAAAGTCTGTTAATTTTCACTGAGGTTTATCAATTCATTTTAAAAATAGGGTCTGAGCAATAATTTTTCTGAGATTTGCTCACTTTACCAAGATCTCTGATGAAGTACAAGGTGACAAAAAGAGATCAGCTCACTTGCTGACCTGATCCTGCACCTTGTCTTTTCACTGAGAGCTGCAAGTATATTGCCATGCACTGTGTCCCTCGGGAATTTGGGAAAAGGTAAGGATATTGCATCTGCTGCAGGCAAGCGCATGGGACCTCAGTGGATCTGTGCAAAACTGACTGATCCTGCTGTCTGATCTGTACATATTCTACCATTTGAATTAGGCTGGACTAGGTAGGATTGCCTCACTTCAAAGCACAACAATCATTTAGGGGCCTAAAATGCAATATCATTAAATCAGAATTAGGAGAAACTGCATTCCTGCACATTGATTGTACTATACTGGCTTGCTGTCTACTCTCATACACAGGAAGTCATGCATTCTATATTAAAAGCAGATATATTAAATGAAATAATGAGACACCAACATCTTCATATTAAAGCATATTTTTTTTAACCTCCCTGGGAAAATTCTTGGTCATTTCAGTCTATCAGCTATTTCCTTGGTACTTATTTTTCCCTTTTCATCTTTGAAACTCAATAAGGAAATAAAATACCAACATAAATAAATGAAGAAGAAGGTTGCTCAACACCAATAAGCTAGACAAAAGAAACAGAACACTAGAGAATGTTTATTTATTCATGACATCTTCATGAATGCCGTACTTTGGAGGGAATGGGAGATTTTTGTTCATGTTTGACTCTCAAGCATGTTAACAAGTTTTATTAAAATGGAGAGGTGGAGGGGAGGCACCTGGCTTGAAAAAAATAAAGACCCTAAATGCAACCAGATTAGAAGTTCATCAGAAATACTAGTGAGTAAGAAGAGTCATTTAAATTTGACATTATATGCAGGGGATGGGAAAATATTTTCATAATCTTATTTAAATGGAGGAAATCTTTGTGAAAGGATGCATCATTGGGTACTAGAAATACAATTTGTTCTGGAGGATTTATTCTGTTCTTCTCCTTCTTCTGTAAAGGCATCCTTTATAAGTTTACTAGTTCTGTCTGTGCTGTCATCCTAATAGGCATCTTCTGAAACATATGAAAAGACCCCCAGAAAATAATAGAGTTCCTTTTAATGAGTTCAGTACATGCACAAGTGTTTCCAAGATCTCAGAGTATCTCTGCAGTTGAGATCCATACGGGCTGTCTCTCTTTGTGACTGTTTTGAGTTAGCATGTAGCACAGGGAGTTCTGGCTTGGGGATTCTCTGTACTGCTGTGACCCTGGATGCATCAGGAAAACATTCCTAAAAGTGAAATTCAGGGATTATGCAACAGTTTTCTCATCTCACTGACTAAGAATTGACAGCAAAGTATGAGAAGATAGAAGGAGGGAAAAACAACCCCCTGGACTGGCAAGGGTATAAATTAAAATTTCAGATCAGTCTGCAACGCGTGAAATTTCTCAGAGCCGCATCCTTGCCATATATTGTGTAACTTCTCTTGCCATGGAAGCTTAGGGACTCAGGTGGTGTCCAGCAACCTTAAAGTCTACGTGTGGCAAAACCACGCTGCCCCTCAGATCAGATCCAAGAAAACAGTCACTAGAGTCTGTTTGCTGTTTGTATGGTCTGTCTAATGTAATTTCAAGTTATCTGATAGCAGTCCTTAAAATGCTGGCAGTTTCCATGCTGTTAGGCAAATGAGGCTTAGAAGAATTAACATATATATATGGTCAATGAAACAATACAGAGCAATATGTGGGCTTTTCATAAGTGTTTTTTTTGTAAATATTTTTCTGTCCCCAGGATTCCTTTGCATTTATTTACATTTTCATTATTCTTTTTGAAACAGCATGTGCATTAGAAAACAAATGCCAGATAACTCTACATTGCAGTTGTCAAACAGCCACATTGAGGTTGGGGGTGCCCTCTCAATGCAAACATAAAGGACCTCAGATTTTATGAATTCCTCATGCATGCACAGGGGTACATGAAGACGTTCTTTAATATAGGACAAGCCTAGTAGAATTTATTTTTACTTGTAATATTTGCTTTAAGACACTGTATGAGTAAAGAAGATAAATGTCATGCCAAAAATCCAGCTGTATATTCCCAGAGCAGCCTGGCCTAATGCACTGGTACTGCTGCCGTGGGTGCTGATGCGGGTGAGAGGTCATCAGTTTCCTTTGTGCTCTTTGCTGTGCCCAGAAGGTGAGTTGTGTCAGGAGGGCTTGGAAGCTAAAGATCAGAGGGAATGTACTCATATCAGCTCCAAGTATTTTGTTGCTGATTTTCTAAATACCTTATTTCAGCTATAGCTCCTTTGCTGGCCTGAATTTCGTGCATTGATGAAAGAGAAGAAAAACAAACCCCAAAGTTTGCAAGTCAGGGGCTCACTGAGCGTATCCTTTGCTCTGGCATCTCTGTATGGCTTTGCTGCTGTTTTGGTTGTGTGGAGGGCATGGCTTGAGCTTTACAAACCTAATGCCTCTCTTGCATAAACAGATTTCTCCAAAATATCACATGATAATTATCATAAATAAATGAACGAATAAATCTACATTGGAGAGTGACAATCTGAAACCTCTCCTCTGAGCTGGCACAGGTAACTGTGAAGAGACACTTAAAAATCAATATTAACAATTTAATTTTCTATGTAAGATTGGCAAGGTCAAGTACACTGGGAGTTACAAAGGCTGATTTCATAAAGAGCCATGATTTATATCGGTGTCTAAAAAAGGTGTCAGCTCCCACTGAACCTTTTCCCTTGAGTGGGGCAATCAGAAGCCTGGGTACTTTTTTACTTCTTGCCCCAGTGCTAAGACAGATTCTTGCACAGGTGACAAGACAGTGAACAAACTTTTCTGGCAGTCATGGCATGGAAAAGATCACTTCCCTATACCAAAGAACTGTTTTCATGAAACTTTTACGATCTTAACAATCTCTGAGGACTGACCTCCTTTGCTGCATTTGGTTGACACTGCCAATGGATTTGTTAGTTTTCAAGCAAAGGAAAAAATAGGTGGACAGACTGCATACCTTTGAGGCTATTGATTATAAAAACAAAACCAAAAAACCAGGAACTTAAAACTGGAAAGGAAATACAGACCTGTCCTGGAAATGCCCTCTCATTTGGCAATGGACAAGATGGGTGTTTGAAACTATTTTTGAAATGTTGTTTTGTGTACTCAAGGAAAAAAAAAGAGAAAGCAAGCTCAAACAACTCCTTGGTTGTTTTGGGCTCCACCAAAGTGCAGGCAAATTTACAAAGCCCTGTGAGATATCTACAACCTGTCAAAGACTCAATCCACAAAGCATGAAATTTGCAAAACTCCAGGGAGGCTGTGGCCACATTGGTGAGTTCAGAGACCGTGCACGGATATGACCTGGAGATTTCCAGCACGTACTGCATGTAGGGCTTAACTTTTGTGATTTACATGGCCAGAAGAATATTTTCCAGGTGGGGTCTGGTGAAGTGTGAGCACCTTTATTTTCATTTTTTTTCTTTAATATGGACACAGGAGTCAGCCACACTGTCTGTTGAAAACAGCAGTTTGGTTTGTGGCATCATTTTTTTCTAACCTTGCTTTCAGCTGTTGGTGATGGTGAAGGGATCACTTTAATATCTGAATGCAGAGTTGGAGCCTATGAAATTTCTCAGTGTCACAGAGGCTTGCTCTGTGCCAGGGAGGCAGGAGAGCAATAAGAAGATGGGAAAACAACGGATTCCTTTTTCAAGTTCCTAATATTTTTTAGCTAGTGTAAAATACTTCTGTAAAGGGACCTTTGTCTAAAATACTTGAATGTTACGTTTACTGTTGTACTCTGTAAGAACACTTTTAATACAAACAGGAAAACAAGAAAAGCCTGACAACTTTTGCCATTGTTAGGAACATGGGGACACCATTGCTGATTGGAAGCAAAACTACATCCAGAAAATATTTGTTGCCATAGTGACCATATTTCGTTGATTCCTTTTTCTGCTGTACAGATCTGATTTATTATTTCAGATACTTATGAACAGCTTCCCATGGGGCCAAAATGAATGGCTACAAAGTAAAGTTGCAAAGACTTTGGATGTGCAGCTCAGTATGGTCAGATGGAGACCCCACTTAAGCAAAGCAGTCAATGTGAGCACATGGTTTTAAGCACCGCATCTCTTTCCAAAGAACTCCACGTGTGCTTAAAATCATACATGGGCTGAAATAGTCTGCCACAGCTCACAGCAGATAGTGAACATTTCTATTTCAAACTGTGTGGTTTGTTTTGATTCAACTTTCACAAACTTCAGTAGAAGTAAGTCCTTAAGTAGTTACACCATTAGTCATACTAGGAGTGGTCATTCGCTTACTCAGTAGTTGCTGTGAGCATTAGAGGAAATGTGGGCATATACACCTTTCATGGTTTCATGTTCCTTCCACTAATCCTCAGCCTCTGTGCATCGTCCTCTGCAGCCCTCTTCTCCTTATTTTTGTTTATACTGCTCCCAGGGAAATGGTTGAAACACATGCATTTTACAATTGCCTAAAAGGGAATTTTTCTGTAAGTGTGCAAGCTGAGTATGCAGCATGTGTAATCTCCAATAGTTCAGGTCCCTTCAAGAGGAAATGCTCTTGAAAGCTTCATCATACTCAGGGGCCAAACATCTTGCAGCTACTCTTCATTGTTTGCTTAGAATATAAATTCCACATCCTTTGACTCTGTATTCTCACGTGTTAATTCTGCCTTTTAAGTGCAATCACAGTCAGTTTGTGTGAGAAAGAGGAAAGAGGAAAAGGTTCAAAATTTACAATTCTTGCTGCTTTTCATAGGTTTTACCCCTTCCAGTAAAGCATGGCATGTGCAACTGATTCTCTCCCCATTTGGCACATCAGAAGGCATTAGCATGTAGTCTAGAGCAACAGGATTGCAAGGGACAGCTGAACCTGGAGGAACAGAAAGGGAGAATTCCAGAAGCAGCTTCAAAATTACACTGACACAAATTGCCATCTGCAAAGACAGATAATCAGAAAACTGGTTAACGCCTCTGACATAATTTTTATCCATACTCCTTTCACATATTTTCAGAACATAGTTTGTATCAGATATTTGACACCTTTCTAGCCTTCTGCACTCAGACTTTCCTAAAATATGCAAATTTGCATTGCAAATCTGTTTTTGTCAGAATCCAGGTGGCATCTTTGCAAAAAAAGCCAGGTTTGGTTTTTAGTTTTTAATGCTCCTCAGCTTCCCTGGGGTGCCAGTCACATTTCCTGCCGCCAGAAATTATGTGGTCTTTGCAGTTTTTTTAGACTTATGAAGAGTCAGAGTCCAGGTCCCTCAGACTACATATAAAGAGAGGACAAGATCTTCAGAATTCACTCTTTCAGCTGCTCTGTGAATCCACAGGAAACAGTCATGACATCCTGAGACTGTATCTGAAGGCATCCCATGGCAACACCTGATCTGCACATGTCCTTCTTGGAGCTGTGCTGCTTGACAGGAGAAAGGTCTCTTCCTGTGACGTTTATTTTGGAATGTTCATCAACTAAGGAGGCCTGGTATCTACTTTCCTTACTTCCCATGTGTGTTTGTGGGCAGCTTGCCCTCCATTTTACCCTGCTGAAGTATTCTGGGATGTGTTACTGGGTCCTCTTTCACGGAGTGGCTTTTCAGGGAGGAACAGCCGTCTTCCCAGAGCTGGTGTTAAGGCCACCAAAGAGTGCCAAAGCTTGCTGTGCCATGGTCCTCCTGTGTCTCCCACAGCAGTAGGTTTCCTGGGATAATTAGATGATAATTGTGAGCTTTGCTGTTCAGAAGTCCCCACTGTAGTTTCCTCTTAGTACAGTTGCACTGAACTTAGTGGGAGGTGGTTCAAAAAAATAAGAAGTGTCTCAGATTTTAACCCTGTAAGTCCCTGTCTCAGAGCAGCCGTGTCATAACAAAGAGATGCTTTTTTTCTGATGCTGTATTTAGCAGAGGTTTGGAACTTTTACATCCCAAACCCATGCAATTAGTGTGGAAAGGAAAAGCCCTCTTCTATGCGTCTCCCAACACCTCTGGGCGAGGAAGGGCCATTTTGTGTCAGAAGCTGAAACAGGCAAAATCAAGTAAAGGAGGCAGGGACAGGCATTCCTCTGCCTTGGCAAAACCAGAAAAGGAGATGGGGGAGAACCCTCGGAGGAGGACTCAGACAAGCACAGAAGGATTATTCTGTGACATACTGTACAAGGTAACCAGAGCTGAGCCTGGCAACAGGCAGCCCCGCAAAGCACGGCTCCAGTGCTCTGTGTGCAGGGGGCTGTTGTCCATCAGCTCCAGCATGACCCTGCACAGGCTGTTATCACAGCTGTTGGAAACTGTTATGTCAGTGTACCCTTTCAGTCTCTTCAGGAATAGAAGATGCTGTGCTCTATTGGATTTTTTAATGCCCTGCTTAGTCTGGATCACAAGTTAGTGAGACATTGATAATTTTAACCTTGTACTATACAAGCCTATTTGTTTGTATTCCTGGGGTGTGCTTTTTGTTTCTGGCAAACATTTCCAGAGGAAGTTTATGCAGAAGGGAGCTGGAATAATTGCTCTTTCCTTACACCTTTATCTTTTTCTGCTAAATATTGCCACGTTATCACCTCATTTGAAAAAAAAAAACCAAAACAACTTCCCTGTACAAAGTTGCCTTTTGGCACTGTGGCATTTTTTTCCCAATAATTTTGTAAGGGTTAGTGTCAGTTTGGGTTTTACCTTCATTAAAAATGACCTCCAGTTTGTGCTCTCAACTTTCACAAATACACTGTAATGCCAATTTTACAATCGTGTTCTCAGCTTTTCTAGCCCTGCTGCTGTTTGATTTTCAGAGAGAAATGGAGAAGCTAAATATTTATAGAAGGGAAAATGTATTTACATAATCAATAAATGGAAAAAGCAGAGAAATAATTCCACCTCTGCTCTTTAAGTTTCAGTAATGCTGCATGTAAGCTGTTTCAAAGAGTTGTATCCTTGTCCCAGCTTCAGCAGACATGCCTTTAACTGCTTGCACTCCTTTTAGACTCCTTTGCATAAAAAAAACCTCCCATTGTGTCTCAGAAATTCAATATGATATGGAAACCAGATCGGTTGGGTTGTTTGTTTTTTTTTTTAAATAAATATCTTCTGCCCAACTTTAGTATGGCAAGGAAATTTGATTATCACTTGTTGACAGGCATGCAGGTCATGTCAAGTGTTTCTGACATGTTTATTTTAAGTTAAGCTACAATTTGTATGTTGATTATGACAGAGTAAAAATACTTGGACAACAGATAGTCTTTGCCTGTGAATGAAAATTGGAACAAGTTGTGGTCAGACAGGGAGATGAGGCTCTGATTGGGTCACTGCCCAGAGGTGCTAATTAAAAACAAAGAAAGAAACAAAACTCTATCACCCTCACTCCCTTTGAAACAAAAACATCAGAGCAACACAGGAGAAATAACATGAAATGACTTGTGAAAGGCAACTGGAAATTTTCTGCTTGCCCGTTTTGGTAAAGTGATAAAGTATCCATCTTCTGCTGAACTGTCTGTTTAATTCCGCAAACCTGCATTTCTGCAGCACTGCAAGATATTTTAAGAGTGAAATACCCTGTGGGTCCTGGCTCCTTTGGCTCTCAGCAGTGACTAACTCGGTCAGAGTCAGCAGCTTACACCCAGGAGGAAGCTGGTGTGAGGTCAGGAGCAGGAGACCTAGCTGGCTTGCCAGCGTACTGGAATCAGTCTCCCCCTTCATGCCTTCTAGACGTAGCAGCAACAGGATCACTGCACAGCCCTCTGCAACCCCCAGGTCTGAAACCAGGGGTTGTCACTGTGTGGGGTCTGTAATGTTAGGAGCAAAATGAAGAGCCCAGTTAGAGGCCATTTATCTATGCCAATATTTGGGAACTCAGGCTCATGAGAAGTGGAGTCCCAATTTGGCTAACAAGGGCACTAGACTTGAGAGAAGTCCTCAATAGAACAAACTTCAAGTGTTGCTTTCCAACCAGTTGTCATGTAAAGTCTGGAAGCAAGCAGTGTGTTGGTCAGTATTCAGTTCTCTCCTTTTGGAAGCAGACTGGTTCTTGGGAGAAAAAAGTTGTCAGAGGACGTGAATGTTTCTGAAGAGGGGGATGCTGAAATTTTGCTGGATTCAGTGTCTGTTTGGTCTTTATCCAGCTCTGAGCTCAAAGGCAACACTTGTGATAATACATTTTCTTCACCATAGAGACAAATGCACCTCCTGAGGGAAAAAAACAGTTGCTTTGACATTTCAGGCTGGGAAACCTGTCCTTGACACATGCACAGGCCCTGATACATGGTGTCTTGGCTTCGCATGCTTACGGCTGTCTGGGAAGTTGGCACTGTCCCTGTTCAAAGGCAGTGGCATGCCAGCACTGCAGTGGTGAGGTCCCCAGCAGAGATGTTTGCACTGGGAAGGCAGCAGAGCATGGCAAATGCCATCTCTGTCACAGGAGAGGATGTTCTCTGCATTAGCCATGGCGTTGTGCACTTGCTCACCCGTGGTAACGTATTTATGTTAGCAAAAGCCCCAGTGAGACAGGGGAGAAAAGAAACGCAGCTTATGTTATGTTGTGGCTGCCAGCAGTCACAAACTGCACTGTGGCAGGAAGCTGAGTGTAAGAATCAACTGTTTTCAGACTTCTTCTAGGAGCTGCAGTCTTGCCAGCTTGCTGCCAAAGACCCACAGTGCTTATGCTTTCAGCTGGATGGGGGAGTCGTTCTGGAAATCTGTCCCAGGGATTTAAAATCAAGCCCCTGGCTAGTAACAGCACTGCATGACTTAATATTGGTGTCCAAAGGAATAGATAGCACAGAAAAAGCGACTGGGCACAGAGGTGACCATGCTGGAACATAAATCATTAATATGAAAGATAATGTGAAGCACAAGTAAGGGGAACATTTGTATTCTACGGTATTACTCCTGTAGTTCTGCAGCCATAGTCACTGTTTTGTAACACTGGCTGGCCAAGACTGTGTAAAAACTCAGCCCAAACAAATATACTCTTGGTTTCAGTGGTGAGGCTCTGGTAGTTTTGGAGAGTTCAATACAGCCAGCTTTACTGCCTGTGTGTGCTTCTTCGACACGATAATTCTCCTTCAGCAGAATAAGTGCTTACTGACTATCTGATTATAGAGCTGAGGTTATGGGCCCATAAAACCAGGGGACACTGAGAGATAATCTCTACATGTGACAGCAAGATGTGCAATCACATCCAAACACAAACTATGCCATTAGTATTACTTACTTTTAAAGCACCATTATCCCTGCATTGTTCTCTCTCATTAACAATTAGTCATTTAGACCCTTGAGAACTTTATTATGATAATCCCTACAAGCTCATCAGGCAAATCTCACACGGTTGCGATGTTCCATGCAAGATTTATAAGACGGAACTGGCTGGATGTGAATGTGGGAGTAACGGTCCATAAGCAAATGTGACATAAAAAGAAGTCAGCCAGGAATGCTGCCTACTGAACTCAGAAAGCCTGGTTGTAGTGGGAGTGCTGTTATTTCAAAATGGCTTTCATCTTTTGGGGTAGAAGGGAGTCATTTTGTCATAGGAGAGGAAGCAACTGCATAATGTCCATGGTATTTACACACTGGTCAATGAAAGTCAGCCCCTGCTTTTGAAATTGTGTAGCTGTGTGCGTTTTCTATTTGAATGCTGTGTTAGGAGAGCCTGTGCTCCTCCACTCCCTCCCCCTTCTTTCCCTTCTTTTCAGCAAAAAGAGACCTCATCGACAAAGAGAAAATAGATTGAAAGCTCTTGCATCCAGGCTCTTTCAAGCAAAGCTTGAGAGAGACTTTGGCACATAATGTCTCTAACATTATGTTCACTGCCCTTAGAAAGCAATAACCCAATACATTCTGCTGGCAGTTAGCAAGTGCAGTGATTTCAACACAGATGAGAGAAGAGAGGACAAAGAAAGAATATGCTTAGAGCATCCCTTTCACTATGAACCTAGAGGCCAGCTGGAGTGTTTACAAAGCTCTAAGGCCAGCCAGCAGGGAGTTGCAATAATCTAATTTTAATTATGTGACAAAAGCATGAAGAATCATTTCAAGGGCTAACAGAGGAAAATGGTTGCAGCCTGCCAATATTCCTTAGATGGTAAAAGAAGACAAGTTAACTCACAGAATTTAGTTGTTTCTCAAAAGACTAAATGGGATCTATCACAACTCCCAGCCTGCTGTTGTTAGAGAACAAACTGGTTGCCAGAAAAAGGCTTTAGATGTCAAAGAAAGTTCCCAAGAGGCATCCAGGAAAAGCAGCAATACCTATGCTCCTCTTCTTAAATAAAAGATCTACTCTACCAGCAAGCAAACAAAGTCCCATAATCACGTGAAACTGGCTGATGTGAAATACTAGATATATGTACACTGGGTATAGATTGATAGACCTTTAATCTGAGTTCTCCAGGATCACACCAATAAAGCAGCTGTTTTGCTGTCCCAAGCAAAGCACAGAAAGGAAAGGAGAGGGGAAAGGGAAGGAAAGGGGGAAGGGGTAATGGGCAAAGGGGAAAGGGCAAGACCCAAGTCTTCCTGCTTTGCACACATCCCAGCCTTTTGGCAGAAAAGGAGTGCTGTCTCCTGACAATAACAGAACAGAGATTTCACAGCAATGAGCCAAATAATTCTGACTCCACTGCGTGGAGGGTCACAGTGACAGTGTGGGGAAACCAGTGACATTTCATGCTACCAGAAGATGAAACCATAGGTACTTATTGTAGGATTTCTGTCTGGATGAAGACTGAATCCAAACACTTAATACAAGATTATCCTTAATTTTATTTTTTGGTAGTACTTTACGTTCTCTTTGTTCTCTTTAATCTGCTGTTGCATAGGGATTTCGTGCTTTGATTTTATTATTGCTTGAGACATCTAGTAGTGAACAAAACTTCCGTCTTTTGCAAAGGAATTGTTGGAAATACTGCACTGTCAAGCAATTCACATTCAATAATTTAACAGCCACTGGTGCTTCATGGGAACTTTCACATAATGGCATAGCTTGTTTCAGTGCTTAGTGATACGCTTGGGCTGTTCCCCTTGCCACAGCATCGCTTTGATGGCAGTGCTACATAGGATGCCAAGAAGTGCAGGTAGCCTGCAGGTTTTGCTTCCACTCTTCATTATCCCATTAAGTGGAATGACATGCTGCTGTAGAGGTGCATGGCTTTCAAGTTCAAGAAATGTTTATAAACAGTAAAATCTTTAGTTTAAGTCCCTTATCATAATTCAGTGCAACTGTCATTTGAAATCAGAGGATACTGCAGTGATGTGTATATTTTAGGCAAATACAGAGTATGGTGTGTGTACTCACTGTTTTAGCATAGTTCTCTTTACATCTGGGTCTACAGTTTTGCAGAGAGAGTATATGGTAGAAAGAGGATTGGTCTCCTGTATAGCCACCAGAAGAGCAAGTGAAAGTGATGTCATATTTATTGGGCAAGTCTTCAAAATCAGTGTGGTTCTCTCCATAGAATCAATTAGGTCTCTCTGCAGAGTGATTTTCGTAATGAAGGCCTCTACACAAATGCAAATGATGACTAATAAGGCATTATACAAATCATTATTAATAAAGTAATAAACAAAACTTTTCTCTGCAAAAATCCTATACTCTTCTTTAAAATAGTCTCAGTGATAATCATTACTAAATTGAACCTCAGAGAAATTATTTACAGCAATACTGCCAGCAGATATTGCCACGTGGAAATTACTTTTCCCCATTATGTGACAGTGATGTTCCTGTTCCTGATCAGTATTGGTGTTCATATTTGCATAAATTGAGGTCTTTTTTCAGTCAATTCAGCCACTCTTGCTTGAGTTTTCCTTCCAACACCAAGTGCTTTTGGCTCAGGTTAATACTGTCTCTTTGCATTTCTCTGGAGTAGGATTTTAAGGTGTGATTTATCATTCCTTTGCTTATTTTCAGCCTTTCCCAGGTCCAGGTTTTACTGCCTGTGTGCAAACACTGTGAAAATGAGGGTTCTGTGACATGTTGACATGTTCTGCCATCACACCTAGAATCAGGACCAGCATCAGGCACAGATGGAGGAGGCAATCTCCTGTCTGTGGTGGTCCCTCCTCCTCAGTGACTGCCTGTGGCACCTGTGCTGAGGAGATGCCAATGAGCTGTTTGCCCACTCTTTGCTGTCTGGGCATCGATTCTTGTTACGGGTGACTGGAGGGGAACAAGGTGAACAAAGCAATAATTACTCTTTGTGTGGGATGGACATGGCTCTTCCTTGCAGCAAAAGTCACTGATGCCTCTCTTGAGAGGTGCTACTGGGGCTATTGAGAGATGTAGCACAATGCTACATTGGGTCTTAAAATGTAAAATAAATTGTTTTTGCAGCTAAACAACAACCATTAGCTTGTCAATGCTTGAATTCTGCTAAATGCCAGGTTGACATGAGTAAATGAAAGTTATTTTTGAGTCCTTCTAACCAAGCTGTAAGCTGTTCCTGCTTCCTTGGAGCATATCCTAGGCATAAAGTGGGATGGATGGATGGATTCTGGGCAAATTATTGGATCATTTAGGAAGCATGTTAGAAAAGAGCAGAGTGGGGGGGAAAATTAGGAGAAGAATTTAGGGTTGTCATCAGCTTTCTGGTGATATAAATGTTTGTATAAAGGTTTATGACTAACTGCTGACATGGATAATTCTTCAAGTAGCTCTCATGAAAACATTATATACTCTACTGTTACTTTCTTAGCAATCTGGTGAGGGACATCTGCAGTTTCTGGAAAACTGAAGTCATTTGCCATGAAACTGGCAAACTAGAGCAGGGTTTGATAAACAGTCAAACAGAGGAAAAAATCCAAGGAAGGGTAAGGCCTTAAAACAATTGTTATTTTCAAAACAATCCTCTTCAACTTTTCATTTTACAAGAGACGCTGTTTCGTTTTTACAACGAATTTTCCAATGCAGGGTCTTGAAGCTGGATTTAGCAACTCCATATGCAACCCACACGATTTTTTTCTCCTATTTGATGCAGAGCCTGAAGTGAAAAGTCCATTATTCAATCAGTTCAAAAGGGTGTGAGTTTCAGAAGCCAGAACAAGTTACTGAGATGGGAGAGCAGGGCAGAGTGGAGGCAGTGATAAGCTCAGCACTAGCTGTTGGTTGACATTACAAAGATTGTTTTTGTCAAGGGAAGAGGTGGAAATATTCCCTCTTCTTTTCTATTTTTTGTTCTTCAAAGAAAGCTGGAATCCACACTGGTGTTCCCAAATGCATAAAAGCTATTCATTTAAGCATTCCCCTTTCCTTCCAAGTTACCCTAAGAATCCTGAGGCTGTTCCTGACAATATGCTTTTTCCTCTCCAACAAGATAACTTTTTCTCCAACTGGGAAAATGCCTAAACCCAGACCATGGGTTTTGATGCCCAGACGATGCCTTTTGAAAATTCCTCCCCCTTCCATTTTGAGTTTTCTAATGTTAGGGACATCCTATATTGGGAATCTTCAAACACCAAGGAAGACCAGAGTCTTTGTGGACTCTCAGCTATGAAAAAGCTATGACATTTTTGTAAGGCAGACAAGGCGTAATGCACTATCCATAATTAAAACAAAAGGTCTGGTTTTGATTTTGTTGACTGACGTCCTCAGGAGTCAAATGAGAAGTGGGATACTGTGGACTCATAGACCCTTAGCAAAAATCTTCAAAAAGGATACATATTAGTCAAAACTGCTAGAGAAAGATGTACAAACATCTAAGAATATATCTAGGAATGTGGTCACCTTACACATCAGCGTTAATCGCACTGAATCCAAAGAGTCGTGTAATAGAGCCTAATGATTCAGCCCTACCCAAGGCACACTTGTGTCTTCACAAAATACTGACCTGGCATCAGCTTGTCAGCTCAGATTCCAGGAGGGCTATCTGGTGACTTCATGGATTGAATATAAGCAGGGAGAGAGTCCAGAAGTTTACTCACTGCTCCATCTAGTGCTTGGTTTCAGTATCGTATAGGATTGGGAAATACCTTTTTCTTTTGAAGGCTGATATGGATATGCCTAGGAGCAGCTTTGGTGCTGGAGAGCATTTGTAGTCCACTGACTTCCTCGCTTATGAGGGCTATCAATCAGAAAGTTTTCTCTCTTTAGCAGCCTCTCTATTTAGTTTTTTTGTTTTGTTTTTTCTTTTTCTTTTTCTTTTTCTTTTTCTTTTTCTTTTTCTTTTTCTTTTTCTTTTTCTTTTTCTTTTTTTCTTTTTGCCTGAAAGCCAGTAAGTGCTCACAAACAATGTGAGAACTGCCATTGCAAAGCGGTGATCTTCCAGGAACTCATATGGGAAAAGGAATATGGTAAAGCATGAGACTTATCAATTGCTAGAGCTGGTGATAAAAACAGTGTTTGTGACAAGCAGACTAGGTACAGGTTAAAGAGTTTCATATTTAACATGACTGTTTATTAAGTAAAATAGCTTGTTTTTACCAGTTAAGTATTAAATCATGGGATAATTATAAGTATTTTGGTAGTACAGTCAAAGGCACAGATATTGAGGATAGAGGAAGAAATACTACACCAGCCAGAAATGTGAGGAAAACATTGTTTCAGAAGGGTTGTGCCCACTCTAGCAATTGAAAGTGTCAAGGAAGATTTCTGAGGATAAACAAACTTGTCAGGAGTTCAATTGTCAGAACAGCCTCTGGCAGTGTTGCATGAGCCAGCTAGCACTGTCCCAACAGCTCTGAGGCACAATTCAGAGGATACTCTGGATTAAGGATCATTTAACAGGATATATGTTGGCACTCCATGCCACTTGACTCCAGGCATGTTTAATTTTCCTGTAGAGGAAGTCACAGTGTAACACGTAATTCCTTGTAGTCCCAGGCTGAGAGCTTTGGCTCAGTAATTCCAACTCTAATAGCTCATGTTTTTAGCTCTAGACATCCAGGGAGTGTAACAGGAAAGGTAATGGCTCTCACAACTAATTGAGAGTACCACTTCAGAAGGAAGATTTTAGTGCCAGCAGGACTTTCTGCAGCAGAATCTTACTCTTTTAAGTGTGACTCTAGTCTAAGCAGCTCTCAGAGATGCCATCACCAATGACCATTACCTTCCATATCACTAGCTGGCTTTAGTATCTTCCAGAATATAAACAGAATGAGAACAATGGAAGCAGTCCTATCAGCATACTGTAGTAGCCAGTCCTATGTATGGCCACAGCAAACTAAATGCTCTTGTGGAGGAGAGAGAATTTTCCCAGTGCTGTCTGCAAATATTTTTATGAATTTGTTTATGTTTACTTTATTCATCTTCTTTCCCCACTTTCCTCCAAAGCAAAACAATTCTTATGCTAAAACTGCCAGAGAGGAAGAACAGATCTAGCACCTGCCAGAGATGTTCAAATATTAAAAATAAAAGATGGCCTGTTAAAACACAAAGGAGGAAGGAGAAAACAATATAAGGGGAGTGAAAAAGTGATGATAGTGGCAAGTTTATTCTGCTACGTATATATCAGTCAGGTCTCTATTTCAGAACAATCACTCCACAGAATTAAATCCCAGGCCGAAGGGTTAATGGGGTAGCTGTGAGTGAGGGCACACAGGGGTCACACACTCGGGTAGGACATTCTAGCTTGTCTCTGGCCTCACCCTCACTGAGATAGCGTCAATCAGCTGGAAACACATCTCCAGAGCTGGCTGCTTCATGGTAAGGAGAGGCTGTGAGCAGAGCTTATGTATGGTATCTTTGCAGGAGAGCTCCCTTAATATCTCTGGCAGGATCTCTTTATCCTGTGCCTTCCTAATCTGCAAGTCAACAGGAAAAGAGAGGGCATTCACTGTGCTAAATTGAGTTCCTGCTGTGTATGATTGATACTGGCTTTACTTTGTAAAGTTGCCTCTTTATCAAAACTTTGTGCTGTGTTTTGCTTTGCTTTGCTTTGTTTTTCAAAAGGAGGAGGGAAATGATTTTGTTATTGCCATTCTGGGAGGGACTTTTCTATCCTAAAGCACTCTGGTATCCAGCCCTCCCTCTTCATTAATCCTGCCTTTCCCTGTGCCCGCTGCTCCCAAACCTTCTCCTGCACATTAAGACATAGGAGTCTTACACCGATTGGGATATTTTCAGTAGTTGCTTCTACAGTCACTGAAGTCTCTTTTCAGTGCTTGCTGACTCTGCGCTGGGAAAACATAGTTCCTCTTGATATGCTGCCTGAAATAAGAACTTTTGGCTCCTCAAAGGAAACCAGCACTTCTGACAGAAGTTGAAAAGAGGACGAGTTGTTTTGAAATGTAAAGGTAACACTGAAAAATAAAGAGAGGTTGAAGGCTCCCAGTAATTTTTTTTTTTTAATTTACAATCCTTCTGTACCCTTACTACTACAGTCTGTAATTAAATGTAAAGTTCTGTATATATAGGGAGTAATGACATCATTTACTGACCTCTTCTGGCATTAAGCTTCCTCAACTCATGCCAAAGCATGGCATTGTGCAGCACAATTGTGTGTTCAGTATTTTGCCTTGGCCTGAAGTGCACTGACAGAGACAGGCAGCTAATGCAAAGCTCTAAGGAACAAATTTAGTTTCATTATTCTGGATGATACTGAAAGTGAGAACAGAGCAATTTAGGAAACAGTGCGGCTTCACAAGAGAGAGCTCCTGAGAGCTGCTGCAGCACACTGTCTCAGCACTACAGGCTGTTTATAAAACAGAGACTTATGCAACATAAAACCATTTGGATGTTGAGTTCAAATGCCTCAAAATTGGAGAAATCTCAGTTCCTGCCAGCTACTCCTGTCTATTGAATATTAGGGGCTTTTTTGAGAATTTGATCTAGGTGTGTATTTTGTGTCTCCCCGAAGATGTAGGGCATAGTGATCAACTGTGTCTTGCTTTTTGTGAGAAAAACGTTTGTCCCAGCTGTTCAGACATTGTTTTGAAAACGGAGGATTTTGGTGGTCCAGCAGCAAGGACTGTTATTTTAAATGGAACATTCTTCTTCAGTGTATAAAGAACTGCAGTGCAGCAAGGACAGGAAAAACCTAGTGACTCCTCTGCATGCTGGAGAGAAGGCAAATTGGGTCATAAGGAACAGTATCAGAGGAACAGAGGAACAAAATGAGGAAGGGGAGAGAAAGAGACAAAATCAGTATGAGGGGAGAAGAAACATAGACTCATGAAGGGACGAACTCTGATCACGCCTCACAAGGACCTCCAGCAGCACTCGCACCTGCCCAGGAATGAGCTCTATGGACAAACACGAGTGTCAGCCTCAGGAAAAGGAGCCTGATTCTGTGAGCTCCCACCAGCACAGGATCCTGGCTATTGCCTTTCCTTCAGACAGATGCAAACCCTCATAAAGGCAAAACTGGTCCCTTATCCTCTTATTATTCTGAGTATTTATTTCCCTTCCTTTGAACTCTTCGTTTCAGCATCACACAGAACATTTCCCTTCAATAGAGGTAACTCTTGTAGGAAAAATCTCTGAGGAGGATGGCTGGCATGGATTCCTGTGGCAGAGTGGCCTCTGGAGTAAGAGAAAAGGCAAACTGATCGTATATACATAATTTTACTTCCCTTGAACTTGTCTTTCTGTATTCTTGGAACTCTATTTTTTTCTCCCGTTTTTCTTCCTGACGACAGTGTGAACGAATAGTTATTCACATCTTTCTTTTAGCTGGGTATCTTAGGAAACTGACTTAAAAGGGACGGCGGCATAAATACAGCACGCACGGAATATTCTCCCTTCCTGTTCAGAAACTCGGGAGGGGGAAAAAAAAATAATAATAAAGGCAGGAACAACCACCTGCCCTCCCCAGTGGCAGTGCTGGGGCGGGGAGCGGCGCCGGGAGAGAGTTCCGCGGGACAGGGTGACCCCTGCCGGGGGCGCTTCGTGCTGGAATTCCACGGAAAATCCCAGGGCAAGCTGCGCTCAACGCTGTGTGCTCAGAGGAACTTGGCTACGTGTTACAGCATCGTGCACCGACCACTTCTTCATCATGCAAGCAGGAGGCTCCGAAAGGCCTCCCCGCACACATTCCCTGAGGTAAGGGCTCGCTGCCTCTCATAGGCCGTCCGTGGCTTAGAGCAGGGACTGCGGGGTTGTCCCCACACAGCAGGGGCAGGAATCCTCTGGCCTGGGCCTGAGCTGGGCACCAGTGATGCTGCTGCACTCAAACTTCTGTAACCCTGACTCTGTGCACTCGGGTTGCTCAGCCAGTTCGAGTTCAGTCTCAGAAAGCTGGCTGCCCTGTGGTAAAGATCAAAGGATTGAATTCGGGCAAATGACTCCTACGGAATTAGGTCCATGATGGTTATGTCTGAGGAGGGCAAGCCCTGGCTGGGCTGACCTTCTGAGATAGCTCTGCCTCCTCTCCTATCTCAGCCCTGGCATGGGAGAAAAGGCATCTTTGCTCAAGTCACCCTTGCCTAGACTTGTGTGTCTCCTCCATGCATGGCTAGCAGAGAGAGATTGCCACTGACGGGGAGACCAGCGCTCTCCTCCCCAGTTGCTATGGTGTTGTGGGCTTTGTTGCTTACTGGTGCCTTTTCAACCTGTCAAGGGACAGGGAGTAGTGCAAATATGACTGTGACACAAGTCTGTGGAACTTAGTCATGGGAGCTGTTGAACTGTGCCCCAAGGGTTTTGGTAAGAGACCCAGCAGTCAAATGGGAGAAAAATCTAATACTTGAAGGCATTTTAAAAGCAGACATCTGGCACCTATTTGCTATGCTGGTTTTTTTCATGCACTTACCCACGGTGAGGAGCCCTGCAGTTGTCAGCTACGTCTCAGTGTAATTTTATACACAGAATATTCACAATGTACTGTTCCTTTGAACTAAGTCAAAACAGCAAGCTGTTTCTTTGCTCAAAAATGTAACTTAGTTCTCCCTGCTTAGCTATTCTCTTAAGCATCAAGAGACAAGTCCAACATCCGCTGAAAGTAATGGAAAGACATGGATGGTTTTCAGTGGGAGTTAGTGTTCAGTTAAATACACAATTCAATAAGGCAGGCTTTAACTGCTTCTCTTATTAATAACAGAGAAATTAGTTTACTCAACAGAGACATTTGGTCTTTATTTTAAAATGATTTCCAAATCCAGAAAATATTTAAACTGTGTGGCCAGCCAAGAGTTTGTATCTTCTATTCAGGAAGAGGCTCAGAAGCTTATTGTGTCAAAAAGCATGAAATTGTGGGTTTCAACAGATCCTCCTAATAAAGGCAATAATGAAAGTTGTTGTGAAGATTGTAAAAGGAAAAATCCATATGTTTTTTCTTCTGAAGTTGCCTTCCACTGCTTCTACAGTGTTCAGCCTCTTCCAAAAAGCATCTTAGAAAGACTTAGAATGTTACTTGCCCTGGTCTAATGGAGTCAGGCAGACAACACAACCACCCCTTCACAAAGCATGTACCAGGCTACCTACCTTTAACACACACCCTGCCCCAAGAGATGCACGTGCAAAAGTTACCTGCCCTGGGCTTAAGTTCTTGGATGTGCACAGGGGGAAGAATTGAGTGTTTCACTTCTGAAACAGATCCGTGCCCTCCCCAAGTAAAGCTGACAAACTAGACAGCATCACTCCTCAGCCCACCAGTTGAACTACACTGTGCCCCAGCTTCATCCCAAATCTTTGATTCTAGGAAGTTTATCTGAGGTAGCCTGCTATTAGTCCTACACTTCTTGTTGCTTTTTCCTGGTATCTTTGCTGCATACTTGATTTGAGAGATTAACAATCACGTGTGACACACAGATGAGCCAGGCAGAGCCACGTGAGTGGTCCTGTTACAAAAAGGCACCTTTTCTGATGCTGTGCTTTTCTCTCTGTATCATCAGGGGCGTATCGAGCTTTGTGCTGCAGGGAGTTAAAATTCTTGGCCAGGAAATAATGGAAGAAATGGCACTGGCTGCAAACAGATGATCATTTGCCCTTCTGAAATAATGACAAGGCTCTGGGAGACTATCAGCACTTGAGTAACTTCATTGCCAGTGCAGGCAAATTACTCTAACTTGGTGGAATAGTCTGTATGGATGTGTGTATATGCATACAACAGATTTTATTCCACACCTGGCCAGGTAGCCTTAGCTAAATGTACCTAAGAAACAAAATTCAAGGAACAGCTTGGGTTAACTGTGTCGTGAGAATGTACCCTCAGGTCTCTTACTTTTCCTATTTGTCAGGTTGTTGGAAAATTTTGAACCAGCTGAGTAAAGTTTCTCTATTTTCTAAGGGATTTTTTTCCCCATTTTCCTGTTTCTGCATTGTTCTTTCCAGGTAACACAGGGTGATTTTCATGTTTTCTTCTCTATTGCTAATATAATTTTTTTGCAAAACATACCAACTGGACCAGGCCTGGAGGTGGGCTGAAAGAGCAGGCTCTATCTAATGGGCTGCCTTTCTCAGCTGCTCAGGTAGGATCCCAGCTGCTTAGAAAACGAGATGATCTCTTGCTCCTCCCCTTAGTGATTTAGTACAAGTCTGTCATGAGAGGAGAAAGCAGGAGAGCTTTTTTTTACTCCTGAGAGTGAGAGGAGGACTGCCACAAAGCTGTAAAAATAGGGGCTATCTTTTAATCTGTTCTGCAGTGCTTGGCCTGTGATTTGAGAGAAGAGTGGTCCTGTGCTACAGCTGGATTTCCTTGGCTGGGAAAGTGGAAAGGAAGCATGTGTCACCTGTAGCTGAAGGTAAGAAAGTAAAAAGCCAGTCTAGGAGCAGAGGTGAGCATGGTGTGGGATTAGTGAGGAAGGGAGGTGGCCAGAGCCAGTGGCCCAAATGGAAGTGGGCATGGACCAGGAGGTGGTGGCAGGGCTGATAGCACGGAGACTGCAAATGGCATAATTGCTTTGCTTGTTTTTGTGGAAGAGCTGGCTATTGTAAATGTTTTATGCCCATTTGAGGTAGGGCATAGAGGATTCCAAAGTCAAGAGACTGACCAGAGACACAACTCTGGAACAGGAAGAGTCATCTCCTTCCAAGTCACCTGTGCTCTGCATATCTCAGCCCATTACTTGTTTTCTACATTATAGTTTTGGTACGTGTTCTGTCTTTCCCTAATATGCTCAATGTTTGTCAAATAGATGCTCTTGGGGCCTGTTGTCACCTTACTGTCTGAAGGTCTTACCTCTGCACAGTATGTTAGAATTCTTAGGGTACCATCATGTTTTTCTACTGCCCCAAGTCCCTGCTGGTCACAGCTTTTTCCCTGTGTGCTCCTGCATCTTCCTGTGTGTATACAATGTGTTTCCAACCTCCTGATCCCTAGGGAAAGGGAATCTTTGCATGGAGCCATTAAAGAAGTTAGTTAAATTTAATAATAGTAAGTTAAATTTGATAGAATTGTTATAATGTGCTTGAATTTAGTGACTGGCTCGTTACTAATTTGCCTCTTCCTGGTTCTTCTCACTTGTTTCTTCCAATTAGTGTGTTGGTACAGACAGATCAGATACCTTTTCCCAGGTGAGATAGGTAGCAGCAAGGCTCAGCTGTGCCTCGTGATACATCATTTACTTGTGCCCTCAAAAAAGACATTTGCAGGGAGCAGAGGAGCTCTTCATATTTTCAAGACAGACCCAGATTGATTCATTGAGGCAGCTGCAAGTTATCAAGACTCAGTGCCAGTGTCCTCCTCAGTGTAATTGTTTGTGGTGCCTACTGCAGTTATTTTCTTCAGCAGCAGCTCTGGCTCAGCATCTAAAGGTGAGGGCTGAGGGTGTCTGTACCTCCTTGACTTTCACAGTCCTTTTCAGTCTGCTTCCTTGTGGTTTGGTGAGCAGTTTCTGGGGGGAAAAGAATGATGTGATGTGTTGTGGCATTTTGTTCAGTTCCCTAACCTAGAACAAAACAGCAAAATGCACAATGCTCTGTAATGAGGGATGGAAGTAGGTATTTGTCAAATACACGCAGCAGTTCTTTCTACCCGAATGTGATCAGAAGATTACTCCACTTATCACTGAATCTAATCAATTTGTTCTGGTGACCACAGACTGTGAATCTTTTGCTATAGGAACAAAAAAAGACTGCTCCAGAAGCTTCCTCTCTTGTGAATATTTTTAGAGTAATCTTCCAGGCTTTCAGCAAAAACCCTGGACTTGCAACATCTATGAGATGAATATAAGACCCACTGTACTGCAGTTAATCAGGTTTTGGTAGTAGGTTGTAAATAAACTGCCTGCATTAGCTTGATTTATAAAAAGTAGAGGTTTCAGGTGATAAAGCAAACACTGGAAAAATACATAGCAGAATTAGATGACCTATGTCTTTGCTTCAGCAGAAGGCTTCATGTCCTTCACTGTAAAATCACCCACTTCCTCATTTCCAAACTGATTTCTTTCCAGCCTAGCTGGGGGTTTCTTCAATGTCTTTCCCAGGGCATCTCTCTGTAGAGACATTAAAAGCTTTCAACAGGGTATATTTTGTTGTTGGGGGTGACACTTTGCTGCTTGCCTTCTGCTTTTTTTTTCATGCATGGAGGTGATGGACTCCAGTACCAGTGAAAGCCTAGAAATAATGATGTGCTAATAAACCTCAGTGCTCACTCATGAGGGAATGTTGTCTGCAGTGAGAATTCCCCTTTGCTGGTGAGTGATGTGTCTGTGGAGCTTGCAATGTTGCTGTACACCCAGCAGACGTGGGGATTTAGTAATGAGGTCCTGAGGATTTAGAGAAGTTACTTTATGACTGCTGAAGAGATTTAAGAATGGTTTTGTTAAAGCTTTGTAATCATAATACTGGTCTCTGCTGCATACAAATGAGCAGCCCAATCCTACAGCCCTGCTGCTGAGGGCAGCACTTAGTCCTGAAAGATGTGGTGATTATGTGATTAGCCAGGAGGCTGAATTCTGCCATTTTCTATGTGAAGTTTAGCAGTGTTAAACCCACACCGAGGACCTAGGGTTGAGATAATCAGTATCCTGTTACAAGTTTCCTGAGTTATCTGCTCCTCAGCCTTTTATTGCCATAAATAACTCTAGAAGTCAGGCCTCACTGCCAGAAGTGTTAAATGCTGCAAATAGTATAGAAGATGACTCACGAAGTGAGATGAAGGTGGAGCATGAATCAGTAGGAAGAAAACTGATATACAAAGGAGACATTCTGAATGCAGATGACACAAAAAGTCTGAACAAAGCAATGTTCAGTCATCATAAAAAAGAATCAAAAGGGTTTTTTTTTTAAAAAACAAAAGACACAAAACCCCTCTTCTATTTAATGAGAAAGACCATTCCAGTGAAAGCCCAAAGCACAAAGGTGTTGCATACTGACCATGTTATTCTTTACCCAAGACAAACTTTGGACTGCATAGAAAGAGATGGTTGGAAAATTCTTCCCAATATGTGCAAACAAAGCAGATATTCAGCAAGCAGGTTGCTTTCCAGATTGTTCTGTGTCTATACAAGCTAAGAAAAGAACCTGTCTTTGAGCTAAACAGTTTTGGAGATCAAGAGTCCTCGTAGCTTCAATGAACCCCCACTGAAAGCTAACAGCAATAGAAACACTAAAATAACCTGAGCACATTCCTTGTAAATGATAACTCATGATAAGGAGATAAAATTCCCACAGACTGTTCCACTTGAAATGACAGCTTTTGGTGCTTCTGCTTACCCTCCAAAAGCTTGCACACGTAGGAGTGCCTTTAAAAGCACACTTGGAAAAACAGTACCTGATAGATGGCATCCTACAGCTGTTAGTGCACTAAAGCATCCTGTTCTGCCTGTAATTCAACTCCTGCCACTTCCTGGGAGAAGGAGTGTCTGTTAAGAGTTTAACTCCTCAGAGGTGAGAATTAAACATTTTCACGTTTGACATCAGCTGTGATACTTCAGGCATTAGAAGAAGGTTCCTTGTTGAGGGGGTGGTCAGGCATTGGAACAGACACTCCAGGGAAGTGGTCATGGAAGGGTTCAAGAAGCATCTGAATGGCACTTAGTCATGTGGTCCAGTATTTGGTAGTCCTGCAAAAAGGAGGTTTGGCTCAATGATTTTTATGGGTCTCTTCCAACTTGAGCTATCCCCGTGATATACAATCTCTTTGAAGCAATAAAGGGTAAAAGAGGTTCCCCCGGCCCCCAGCTTCCAGCAGGTGCTAAAATGTCATCATGGAAAGAAGCCTAGGTACCTGTGTCTTGGGTGAAAGCTCTGTCTCTGCTAGCATTTTTTAGTAAGAACCACTGTGAAAACTGTAGAGGTTGATTTATCCCATGGCTCTTCCTTGGCTTTGTTATGGTAGATCCATAATACATTGCTCTCAAAGGTACTGCTCCTTTAGAGCAGTAAAACTTAGGAAAAAAGTGTAACAAGACATCCTAACCTGTACTGCTTTGAGTTCCTTTGTTCAGAATAAAGTAAGGGATGGTCAGAAGACCAAAGCTTCTCGTGTAGCTGTTTCACAGTGTTGGCCATGGCAGGAAATCTGGAGAAGATGGGGAGTGCTGCCAAGGCTTAAGGGATGCAGATACTTACGTGAAGCAGAACTATGCACAGGAAGGGAAAGCTCTAGCAAGGTTCTCTCCCCAGTATTACTGTAAAAATAATCTCAAACCTGGTTGTACTCATCTTTTATAGTGTTGTGATGGCAATGGGTTCATTTCTTCATTAAAGGTAGTGCTAGGACTGAAACCTGGCATCGATGCATGCTTATTCCTGGTCGAAGTTTCAGATGTGAAATGAGCAAAATCCAGAGCTGGATGTTCTGATTTACAATATGTCTAGGTACTACACCTGTTCTGCTGCCTGTGATGCATTTAATCTGCCTATTCATAGGAAATCTGCTAGATTTGAGCTTTAATGAAATAAGTTATTCTCATGGAAAGTAGTACAGGCTGAGTTTTCTTTTGCTGCTAAAGGAGAGCTAATAGTTAACAGCTAGTGACAGATTTATGTTTTCACTTGTAGGCTACCCAGCAGTGGGCCCAGCTCAAATATAAAGTATTGCTTGGAAAAGTTGGCTTTGTTAGTGAAAAATATGGAGTTCTTTTCAAAAGCTGTACTCATTTTAAGACTGAAAAATAGTGCCTTCTTCCTATTGGGAGGATAGAAATTCTCTAAGGAGAAATAGCAGAGACTGAGTTTCTGTCAATAAAGAATCTGTGCAACTTAATACCAGGCAGCTTTTTAATACAATTGGAAAAAAAGAGCAGACACTTGCCTCTGTTACGAAGGGGAAAAATACGAAAACCTGCCTGTAGTATGTTACCTAAATTTAGCCACAGAGGGGCCAATCCTCCTGGATACTCAAAAATCTGTCTGAAGGAAGTAAGTAAAGGCCATAAAGAAGCTGTACTTGGAGACCTTCCATCCCCATTTTCCAAAGTGCTGGGTATAGGAAATGTGTTAGGCAGCACCAATGGCCAGAGTGTAAAGCAGCCCTTGCTTGTTTAGTCCTCCTTATCATGGAATCACAGAATATGAGAGTTTCTGTTTGATTTTTCAATAATGTAAGTGGCTGAGGTTAGAGATTTGTGAATGGCTTCCCTCAAATGATAAAGCTACTCAGAATCATCCTGGTTTAAGCTTGAACTGTTCTTGTGTTCAAGAAGTGGTGGGATCATGCTTTGAACAATGCATATCCATAAAGGTGTTAAACTTACAGATGTCCTGCAGACCTTCTCCTTCCTGACATCTGTACTCAAAAGCCTATCTAGAAGAGGCATCTGGTCCTTAACACAACGCTTGACAACAAAATAAAAACTTGAGTTCAGAAGCCAAAATAAACCACAGGTTATCATTCAGAATGCAAAGAAAATGAACACTAGCTTCTTAGTCAAATATCAGTTCTATAATTTTTTAAAAATCAATTTTGTAATGGTTTCTTAGGCTGAGATCAAATATGAATTGTAGATTTCTCAGAAGTGCTGCTATTTGAGATTTCTGATGTCTTAAATTAAGTGTAATTTTAAGTCTTGATAGCAGCATTTCTTCTTGTTTCACGGGCCTGAGAAACAAGTTTGTATCCCTTACTGGCAGGCACTTCCAGTGAGTTTTTCGCAGAGCAAGTTATTAGTACTGTTATTTCCTTTGTCCCTATTTGAAACAGGCCTGGAAACAACTGGAAACTATTGCCAACTTCTGTTGTATTAACACTCCTACAATGCAGTTCTCTGTTAAACAACTTGCTTCTAAAAGCCTTAGAGGATGAATGTGTGGATGCTTTTTGTGTGCAGAAGCTGCATCTCAGGGTGCTCACAGCAGAGTCAGAGCTGCAGCAGGAGTCCTGTTTCATGTGACACTTTGTTCTCATATGCTTCTATGGTTCTGGCACTCTTGATTATTCCCTGCATCCTCAAGAATGATGATTTTTGCCTGTTTCCTCTACAGGTGATGATTTACTCATGAACTCATTGGTTAGCAGTGTGTCTTCAAAAGGTGTAAACATTAAAACTCAATACTTGTGCAGCACTTGGCATTCAAGCAAAGCTTCATGATGTATTTCCAGAGCCAGAGTTTTTGTTTAAGAGGTGGCATACTGCGACTGTCCAGTGGAAAAGGCCAACTGGAGCCTCTCTTCACTGCTTAAAGTTTGCAGTAAACGTTTTAGTGGCTTGAAGAATGGTCCAGGTGCCTAGTCCACTTAAACCCAGAGGGACATGTTCAGGAAAGCATGGAAGCTTATGCTGAAGACCTGTGAAGCCAATTTTTGAGTGTGTTCCCAAAGAGGGTCCACAGGAGCTCTTGATAGTTTGAATTCTTAAGGGCTCTGTGATCTGGTTGGAGAAAGGCAGGCTAGGATGGTAGAGTACAAGCCTAGTAATGAGCCATGTTGTAAAGATCACTGTGTTCATCTGTTAAATAAACCCAAACTTTCATGTGTGTTTGTGGTATGTGATTTTTGTTGTAACAGCATTGCTACATTTGAGTCTGATCATAAGCATTTCAACAATTATATATTTATAGACAGCATTAGGACTAAAACCCAAGTTATTTGATATCTCTTCTGTGTGTCTGTTTAGTTTCCACATATTAGACATGAAAAAACAACAAGCAACTTTAGGGCCAAGACCCATTGGGTTTTGCAGCCCTCAGCTGACAGTTCTACCATCTGCCCAATCTCTATTGGCAGAAGTAAGAGCTCTTGTATGAAAAATGCTTGGACCAAATCAAAACTGCAGATATTTGACATCTGCCAGTCTTCATAAGCAGAGTGAGTATGACAACGTTGTCTTATTTCTTAGTTGTAAAACAAAAATACAGAACATCTACCACCCTGTAGCTGACTCCGTACTGCTCCTAAAATAACCGAACCAGTTACCCGAAAAGCACTGGGGTTCAGCTGTCAGTCAGAACATGCAAATGTCAGAAGCCAGTATACAGCAAAACACATCCTGGCAAAAAATAAAAGCAGGATGAGTGGGCAATGCTGACAACTGATGTGAATTTGTATTGGTTTTACTAATCCATTCAGGAGAAAAATGTAGTTGAAGCATCTTGATATGGTATGTCTTTTTTTGGTCTTGAAAAAGAAGATTGAAGCACGATTTCAAAACTTTCTGTTTAGAAATTTCCTGTGAAGCTATCCTTTAGAAAGGGGGAGGAAAGGGAGGTTAAAATTAAATGAAACCATTTCAGAGCAAGCAAATAATTTTGTTCAAGATGAAATGAAATCCTTCCATCATGTCCTTCTGTGGTATTGGGAGTTAAGTCTTTTTTAACAATTAGCAAACGCCACTAATTACACTTGTTGTGTTATATTTGAAATACTTTATTGCAACTCCTGTTTATTATAAAGAGTAAACAACCACTGTAGATACTCCATTTAGCATGCTTGTGAAATATAAGATGTTCACAGCACTTGAAAAATACAGAGTTAAACTTTGAAATTCTGGGGTTCAAATAAACCAAAAAACTTTGCTGCTTTTGCATTAGCAACTTTTACTACAATGGTATCCTAAGATTATAGAAAAGTTTGGGTTTAAATGCTCACTTGCATTTGAAAGAAAAAGAAAAAATTCTTTGCATGTTTCCGTGTTGTAATGATGATTTCTGGAGTTTTTATCTTTTTTTTTTTTTTCCCCCCGTATTATAACCGGCCTTGCAACTTCTGGTTGCAAAGGTGAAGAAATAACAGGGTATTTACTTCCTGTCTCTACCTGCTGCTTGTCAGGGCATTGTACTGACTGTGGCAAAAACTGGCTCATTCTAACACCAGACTGAGAGCCCTCCTGAAGGCAACCTCCCTTCCCGATGTACTGTAATGCCAGTTAGGGAGCACTACCCCTGGGAACAAGGCTGGGTTTGTTCTCTTGGTCTGTTCCAGGCTTCTGCCAAGAAAAGTATTGACCCTGCTTCCTGTTCTGGTGGTGAGGCTTGGGTCATGCTGAAGAACAGAATCATCAGCTACTCTGTGCTACTATGGCATGGTTTTAAACCAGTGCTAAGAGCTCAGTCTGTGTGGTGTCACAGCATGAACGATCCCGGGTATGGAAGTTGGCTGTAGCAATAGACCTTCAAGATGATTTCCTCCTAGGTCTGTGTTTGTGGAGCTGCTATGAACTTTAGTTATTGTTAACCTGTGCTTTGGGAGTTGCTGCTTATCTGAAAAGAAGTAAATCTTCATGGTGGTTCCTTGGGGAAGATTTCCTCACTGATCCCATCTTCAAATTTGGCTCCATCCTTTGAAGTCCCTGTTGGTCAAGCTGCCCCAGCCTGTGAGGGTCTGTCTCTGTTCCATCAATGCTATCATTTCTAGTATACTGCAAGATGAAGAAACAAATGAGAAAAGCTCCTTGGGCTTCTAAACATGTAAAGAGCTATTTAGAGTAGTCCTGTAGAACTGGGAGCTTCAGAATACGGTGGAAGACAGAGACGTTCCTGATACCTTATCCATGTTCTGTCACAGGTGGATGGTGAGTGAAGGTCTCTTGGACCATTTCAAAATTCATTTTTCACTTTCCATTTTCAAAACAAAGCATAACTTTAGGCTTAAATGTGGCCATAATCTATTTGACTCTATTGGAGTATTGTTTCAGTACTTTAAGTGTCTTCTGTGTGCAAAGCATTGGTTAGAAATTTACAACTGAGTTTTAAATTAGCACTTGGTAAGGTGTTAACCTGTGCACCTTCTAAGCAATAGCTTTGAACCTCCTAATAATGCAGGATTAGAGCCTAGATGTAATTTGTCTGTTCTCTGTATGTTTGGGCTTAAGCCAACTCAACTCTGTAAGCTTCACAAAGTGGCTTCACATATATATCTTGCGTGTATAATATTTGCATGTATACAAGCCCCCTGCCTCAAAATAGCTTTTTGAGGCAAAATGCACCTTGCTGCAGTGTTGTAATTCTTCACTGATGTGGGCGATAAGTGTCTATAATTGTATCTTTAATGAGGCAAGTGGGACAGACTGTGAAAATCAACTTTTCAGGTGCTGTGAAATCAGATCATACACGTGGCCAAACGGTGAATGTGCTTCCCCTGTCGCAGGAGGATTGTATTAAGCTGAGTGAGTGATAGCCCTTCTCCTTAAGAGCTCCCTTACAGAGCCAGAGCTGCCCCCAACATCAGCAAAACCATGTTTCTGTGTGCCTCTGTCCTCCTGGTACACTCGTGTGCTGAGGCATCTCCTAACCTGCTTCAGACAGTCTGTGGGGAAGAGGTCACCACCTGGCGTTTGACTCCCTGGTTGTTCTGTAGCCCCTCAGAAGGCAGCTGTGCCACGGCAGCCTGGCTAAAAATATTGTAGCCCATGCTGAAACTGTGACCATCTGCTCCTTGCTGCTAGTTCAGGGAGTAGGAATGCCCAGCTCTCTTCCTTGAGAGCCTGGTTGTTTGTTATCACCATGGAGTCTAACTGTTGCCAGGGCCTGTTACTACAATAAACAACTCCACAAAAAGCTTTCTTCTTATGCCCTGGCGTACAGACATCATTGTCCTTGTCCAGACACTCCTCTCAGAAGATGGAGGGAGCATGATTCATCTGTGGAGCTGGGATGCTGGTCTGGGAGTACCAAGTCTGTATAGGGCATTCAGGGTGTTAGTGAACCTCCTGTGGAACTCAAGCTGTTGGATGAACAAGATACTGTCATGTAAAATACACACATTTCAGCGTCTGGTTGAATTTGTTAAGTCTACTTCAACACCATTAGCCATGGTAAAAGATCAGTTCTAAATCTGGAATTCCAGGCAGTAAAGCAAGCTTCTAAATGGGAAAAAATGTCATGGGGAGACAGGGACAGGCTGTGACTAGGGAAAATGTTCTAAGCATCCTTTGAGATCACTGTACAGTTTCTTGATTACTGTTTGAGTGTGTTCACATCCTTAGAAGTAGATGTCTGTAGGAGATTTAAAAAAAGAAAAAAGCAGCAGAAAAAAGTTTATGCTTTCAAGAGGTTGTTATAAAAGATAGCAGAGAAATGTTAAGTTGGTGCTGTCAGTTGAAGATCATGTCTTGGGTCACTTCTGCTCACATCATCAGATAGTTATAGTTACAAGAAATAGATTTTTTTTTTTCCCCCAAACATTTACATGAAACAAACACTTCGTATGAACTAAGGATTCAAAGCCTTTTGAAGGGGAGCAAAAGCTCAAGTAATTGCTAATAACAATGAGGAATTATTATTTTTTTTTAACTTCCTGAGACACTGGTAACAAATGAATGTCACTTTTTGACCTTACTCTGACTTGTAGTGGCAACATTTCTTTAAAACTTGTCATATTTTCTGTGTATATATGAGAAACGGAGATGTTTACATGACTAATATCTCTTTTAAATAGATAGTAAGGCCAGTGGACTTTGAGAATCAAGTGCACCCCAGTGCAGAGACAGTGTGACTCCAGCCTAAGTGCTCGCTCTGGCCGGCTGGCTGCAGGCAGCCTTTGCGTTCCTCTTGTCTCCGCTCCAAGCTCTCAGCTGGTCTGCTTGGAAAGCTGAATAAAGTCATTTGCATGGCAGGGAGCCTGAAGTGATCTTCCCTGCCCCAGTGCTCCCTGCCTGGCTGTGCAAAGCACTGTCTTAAAGTTCCTGTCTGGCTTCCAGGTTCTCTCTAGCAAGTGCCTCTGCTGAGCTCGGACCACGTGTGTGGCTGTGTCTACCTGTGCCGGCATCCTGGCGCTGCAAGGCACTCTCAGATGTGAGAAACAGCTGTCTTCCAAGACATCTTGTTCTTTTTTCATCCCTGATCAACAGGGACCTGACTCTTGAATTCAGTCTGCATTCACAGAGAATGCAAGTCAAGTAACCTTTTGGTGTGTGGGTATTTGGTTGTTGCTGCTGTTCTGTTTTCTCTCTTTAGCAGATGTTTGCAGGTTGCATGTGGTAATGCTGAAATGTGATTGATGCTTGATGTAGGGCAGAACAGGATGTACACGTTGAGCTGCTTGTTTGCATTTCTGATTAAATGCTTATGGTGGTGGTGCAGTTCTAAAACTTGGTTTTAAGTAAATAATAGGTGAAATTTTAATCCTTTTCAAAGAGGTGACTTTTATTAGTTCCTTCAAACACAGATAAGATGATAAAATGGAAATAACGTCACTTATCAAAGTAAGAAAATTGATTAAATGCAAAATCATAGGCTGTAGCATAATCAAAAACTAGGTAAGCTTTATGATTTATGCTTTACAAATTGATTATTGGCACATAAAAAGACAAGACAAGTGATAGTTTGAGGAAATAAGAGTACATGGGATGTAACAAGTGGCATGAAATCGGCCCTCATTAATATTTATGGCAAAGAACTTTCTCAGATCTCAACAGGCTTTGTGCACTTAGAGCCTGAACTTTTAATATCTGACGCACATGATTCAACTGACATGGTGAACAGTATGTTTTTGAACAATCAGAGCTAGAGGCTTTCAAGAGCAGACTGCTCTCATGCTGATGCTGACTGATGATAGAAAATCCTTTCTCTCATTTTAGCAGCTTTTCATTAATATGTAACATTAAAAATAAGGGAGTTTCAGTACAGTCAAGGCACCAGGATGTGTGGTATGTGAAAAAATAGCAGATTTTCATAAATACAAATTAAGATATTTCCCTTCAAGAAAACCCATAGAATGGAGCCTATGTGAAGCACAACATGAAAACTGTAGAGAAGGAGAAGCTGTGAAAAGGCCAGTAATGGTGGGAAGGGGGGGAAAAAAATGCAGGTCTCTCCATGCTTTGTCTTGTGAGAATGAAAACAAAAGCCAGTCACAGGGATGTGCATGCTGGGGAATGATCACTACAAAAATCAGAAAGCTGTTTCTATAATTGCTAGTGGTATGTGGAAGAAATTGAAATGTATGAATATTTTAAAATGAGGAGAGTTGCTTTCAAAACTTCCAGATCTGAAGCAGTTTGCTGGCTTGCAGGATGCTTGGGAAACTGAATGGGGGACAGGACATCTTGGTATCTGTGACCTTATCAACTGTCTCTGATTTATGCACCTAAATTAGTGAGCTGCTGCAGAGAGGGGAGAAAAGTACTATCCATGGAATGGCATTTCTGATACACAGCAAGACTTTGTTTCCCATTGTTTCCCATTTAGTATCACCACCCTGACATGTATGCAGATAAAAAACATTCTCCTAAGGTTTGGAAGCTGACTGCAGTTATTAACAAAGCAAAGGTTGGCTGATTTGAAAGGAGAGGCAGATTTCTGGGATTTTTGGTCTGGTGACAGTCCTGCTGACTTCGAGCAATAGAAAGTGATGGTAGATTTTTCAAGGACTCTGAGTAGCCATATTTCTATTTGAAAACAGGACTGAATAGTCAGGTGGCTAAAGAGGAAGTGCCCTGACAACTAGTGAGCACAAGCAGTCATTTGGAGGGCAGTTTGAAGCCAAAAAGACTGCAAGACTGCAGCCCATTTTCCCTGTGCTATGGTGACTCCCCCTGGGGTGCTATCACAGCCCCAAGGAGAAAGCTGTCTGCTGGAGACATGGGTGATGGAGTGGAGGAGAAAATTCCACCCCAGGAGAGGGGGGCTGCAGATGGGATTGAATCTGGAGGCTGTTGGGGGCAATAGGCAAAAAATGAGCTGGCTTGTGGAATGAGCGGATGGAAGGGCTGAGAGAGAGATAAGGAGGTAGAGGATGCACAGGATGACTGGAAACCAAAGCTGTTGGACATGGACCAAAACTAAGAATTTTTGCAACTGAAGTCAAAGCCTCTACAGACTGTACAAGAACTGCTGCACTTCAGTGACTGGCTGCTTAGCTAAATCCAAACAGGCCTTCACACATAGGCACTGTATGATGTTTCTTTCCCTGTGGTTTTCTTCTGTTCTTAATTTAAAATCTTACCTGGATGGTGGTAGATCAATTTGACTGCTTCTATCTTTGTCTCACTCATGTCATATCAGGTTCTAGGTACTCCCAGATGGACTAAACAGCTTGCAGAGCTGACCTTTAACACAGAGGATGAATTTTGACAGATAGCTTAATATTTGTAAGACTGGGGTGGTGGCTAAAATGGTGGCTGTAGTCAGTGGAGACCTGACTTGGTCGTGTTTTGCTAAACCAGCTCCATGGCTGGCTCTCTTGTGTGTTGTATTTCAGTGCTGTATGTGATCCAAATGCTGTATGTAATCTCTCCATGGTGACTGCACAGTATTTGATTCTATTTAAGGAGAGAAAGAGGTCTGGGTTTTTTGCCAGAATTCCCACTCAGGTAATTACACTTCTGCCTGCAGAATTTCCCTGTGGCTTCAATTGTAGTAGTTGTTCTTTGCTCCCGCTACTAAAAAGTGTGAACATAACCTGCTGCTGTGTTTTGGGAGCACAGCAGTGGCTGCTTTGCTGAGGCAAGTGAAGTGACCCTGCTATGCATCCTTTATGCTAGACTTGCCCCTAGTAAAGACTGCTGCATCCAGTCATGCCACTCTGCAGATCTCATCTTCCTGAGCCTGACTTTGGCATAACAAGTTGGTCTTGATAGTGAGACAGCCAGCTGGAAGCCAATGAAAAGATGATTAAGAGCCAAGAGAAAGCCATATGGAGAGAGAGAGGGATTTCTCTTTACAGAGTTATCAGTAAAAGTGTTTATGTCTTTGGATCCCTCTAGCTGTTTTTTTCCCTTATTTGCATCAGTTTTATGGGTGGGAAGTGGTTGCAGTTGATTAGCAAATGCTACCAAATCTCTTTAGCTAGAACAAATGTTGTAAACAGTAGGTATTTCGGGCAGCCCTGTCAATACTAAAAACCAACCCACCAGCATTGTAATGGTAATAGCACGTATGTCATCGTTATTATGCTACAATACTACATATGATACCAACATTACATAAAAAGTATTGTTTTTCAAAATAAGAGATATTGAATGAAGGGCCTCTTTCCTCAAATTGACCTGATGTAGAGATTTATTTTTTTCTGACTTATGACAGCAGAGCTAATCAAGTCCAGCTCAGTCTGGAAAACTCTTCTGCAGATGCTTAGCTATCTTTGAAGTCAAAGTAAACACAAACCGTGTTCACTCGGAGCCTTATACAGAGATTTAAAACAGAGGATGTCCAACATTAATAAGTTAAGACTAATCAAACATAGTCTAGATAGTAAACAGAACCAAGACAATTGCACCAAATTACTGATTCATGGAATTCATTCTTTCTCTTCACAGAATGTTCACATGCAGATTGTGTTCTCTTGAATGCAGTTCCTGTTCAGATTTACTAAATGAATGTTATGGTGAGTGTGTGGGTTTAAAGAAAAAAAAATTCTGTTAACTAATTCTGTATAGATCATATCCTCAAGATTCAAGCTGTTTCACATATGTTATTGTTTCAGTTTCCCTGACTGACTGGATGCTATTCAAGTGAATAGCACTGGAACCCTGCTTGAATTGCTACTAGGAGTCAGGATGCTTAAAGTGTTCTCTTTGGAGTTGCAAGTTTCTCATGAACATGGAATAGTTTCAGAAAAGTCTGATAAATAGGAAATGGAAATTTGTGTTAAAAAACTTGGTGTTTTCTTTCCTGTCTAGCAAAAACAATGTTAATTCTGCTTATTAATTACTAGCAGAGTCAGGAACTGTGCTACTTAGTTGAGCGCAGGGGATGTAATGTTACTGTAATGTTCAAGGCAGCTTTTGCCCAGTGCTGTCTTGAACAAGGATTCACTCTGGCTTGTCATGATTTTAGTTGTAATATGGTGAAGTACTAATTGTGTCTGTGTAGGTGGGGGGCATGGGCATCTGACTGTAAGTTTTGAAGGACTGATTTCATGGTGTTCAGAACCTCTGTGTTGTGTCCCACCTTTGCATCCAATTCTCTGCAGAACACAGCTTGCCTGAGAGGTACAAGAGCTTTTTCTTTCCCATCGAACTAGAAAAAAAATTCATGAAGCTGAAGGGTGGTGCTTATCTGAAGTACATCTGCATCTCTCCGTGTTCTTTTCCCCTCCCCCAAGCAACAGCAAAAAATTCCTGCTCCTCTCTCAAGTTGATCTCGATGAAACTCCTCATGGCTATTTTAGATCCTTTTGCTTTCAGTCTGAATACACCAGGCCTTTTCCATCTTGCTGAAATTGCCTATGAGTGTCTTAAATATGCCTACTGGTCTCAATGAGATCCTGTTTGAATTGGTGGATGTCACCGTTTTCTGCGAAAGCTTGTGTTTCTGCCACTGAAGAGTCCTTGCAGACTTCGTACCATGCAGATATGAAATAACTCGTAGTGGCAGCTGTTCTCCAAAAATACTCAATGCACATTAATTGGGTGGGTTGGGAATAGTTCAGAAGTGTTGCATCAGTTTGGGCTGAGTTGGTCTTTTCCCCAGGCCTTTTCAGACCCATACCGTTTTACCTGGAACACTTGATGCCAGGTTTGACATCAGATTTTAAGCCAATGAGTAAGTTTGCAAAGGTACAGTAGAAATTGTCAAGCTTTTAGTCTTAAGCTGTTGAACTAAGCTGAAATACACTTTCCTAAGGGAATATAGGAACCTGGAAGTGCAAACACCTACACAGGGGCAAACCAAAGCCCCATCAGAATAGGGAATGCTCTTAGAATCATAGAATTTTAAGGTTTGGAAGGGACTTAAGGACCATTTAGTCCAAATAACCCTGCCATGGAAAGGGACACCTCCCACTAGACCAAGGCCTTATCCAACCTGGCCTCGAACACTGTCAGGGTTGGGGCATTCACAGTTTCTCTGGGTAACCTGCTCCAGTGTCTTGCCATCCTCATAGGAAAGAATTTCTTCCTAATATCTAATCTAAATTCCCCCTCTTTCAATTTATACCCTTAGTCCTTGTCCTATCACCACAGTTCCTCACCAAGAGTCCCTCTTTGGCTTCCCTGTATACCCACTTCAAATACTGGAAGGTTTCTATGAGATAGCCACACAATCTTCTTTTCCCCAGGCTGAACAGCCCCAACATTCTCAGTCTTCATACAGCAATCCTCTTATCAACTTTGTAGACTTGCTCCAACAGTTCCACGTCCTTCTTGTTTTGGGGAACCCCAGAGCTGGATGCAGCACTCCAGGTGGGGTCCCCACCAGAGCAGAGCAGAGGGGCAAAATCCCCTCCCTCACCCAGCTGGCAACGCTGCTTTGGATGCAGCCCAGGATTCCGCTGGGTGTCTGGGCTGTGAGCCCACGCTGCACTCACGTGAGTTTTTTATCAACCACCACCCCCAAGTCTTTCTCTGCAGGGTTGCTCTCAATCACTTTTCTGCCCAAGCTGCAGGTGTGCCTACATGTGTGGTTGGAAGGACATGTAACAAGAGGATCTCTTGGCAGTATTTCTCCAATCCTGGGTACAAGCTACATGAGATGCTGTGCTAATGGAGGAGGAAGTGTGGATGTACAGGTAGCTTCACCTTGAGATTCTGCTCATCACTAGGATAAGACTGTGGTTAGGGGCACGTTATTCTGAAGGGAATGAAACTGGCCTGTGATCCCAAGTGCTTGTAGTTGCTGGAATGGACCAGGAATGTTCTAGGCATCAGCCTTGCTCTGTTGTGAAGTGATGCTAGAGCTCCTTTTGTGGGACAGGACAGCTCTGCTCCCGGAAAAGTGCTGTCCCAAGAGAGCACCACCTGGCTCTGAAGTGACCCAGGCTGGTGGACAGCCCTGAAGCCTGGGTGAGCTGGTGTCCTTGCTTGTCCTGACTGCAGTTTGGGCTTTATGGAAGGGCTCAAGGGAGATGCAATTGTTTGGAATCTAAATGTTTGGCATGCAGTCAAGTCAATCTTCCTTTGTAACTTTCCTACGCTAGGGGTGAAGGAGATTTGCGAAGTTAATTAGACTCCAGATTTGAACTTTCCTCATGGGTGTTGGAAACTGGCATTCTCCTTTCAGCTTCTATGCATATAGAGCTGCTGCACTTTGGACTGGGGATGCTCCTGGAATGAGAAATGGAGTGTATGACATATCTATCTGCTTTCCAGGGACTGCCTTGTCAGAGTCTGTGATTCAGCTCTTTGCCTTATGGATTAACTGGGAGTATTCATGTACTTTTAAAATTTCTTTTAAAACATTTTGCTGAGATGAAGTCTGTGCAGTTAATTAGAGCTCTGCCACTGTTCACAGAATGCTGGCTGTGCTGAGCAAAGCTCTTCAAACACCTTTTTCCTGAATTTGAACAGGCAAAGCACTGGGCTCTCAGGCTTTCTTGGCAGGCAGAAGTGGTGAGGTAAGGAGCTACTTGTTCCTGGTGGCATTTCCGTGCTGCTGGGAGACTGGCTGTGCAGTGAGGTGGAGCCAGCACTCCTCATCTCCTGGGTCTGGTAGAAGCACGGGGCAGAGGGTGGCTTACTGCTTTGCCAAATGCCGGCTGTCCTTACTGGGAGCCACACATCAGAGATGTCCTTTTGGCACAGTGGTCAAATACCATTTGAGCAGATGTTTAATGCAAAATTGTCAGCGCTTCTAAGGAAGCTGTGCCACAGCTTTGATCCTCTGTTCAATAGCAAATTCCTTCAGACTCCCAGGCTCTTTTATCTGTAACTGGATCCTAATCCTGTATCCATATTTGAACCCTTTGTGATCACTTCCTCCATTCCTTGATTCAGCATATCCTTTCCCTTTGCCCAGGGAACATCCCTCCAGCTTCTGCCCTCTTCCGAGAGAACAGCTTTCATGCTTTGCCTATCCTTGCCCAGAGCCAGTTCTGTTCAGAAATAGATTGATTCCATTTTTCCATCTAAATGTGGAATGGTCCAGATTTGTATGTGAGAGCTGAGATCAAAAACTTGTTGTTTGCTTCTACTTAAACAAAATATGTTTTTTAAAAAAAAATAATCTGAAGATGTTCCAAAATTTCTCCTGAAACATTTTTCACTTTCTTATATTTCAAAAAGGATTAGCAGAAACATGGAACTGCTTTGGCAGTTGTGGAAATAAAATTAAAAAAACATGAGTTAAAATGCAACTGCTCAAGCCTGGGGGGCGGAGGCTGAAGGATGTTTACTAGAAACATACTTGCTGTGTGGCTGGGACAGCTTTCTGTTTGGGGAAATATTGCAAATCTTTTCACTTTACATATGGACAAGTGGTGATATATCAGTGTGCCGCGTATTGCGCGTGTACCCCGAGTACAGAAATGCCTTGTTCTCAGGAAGCTCCCATCTCTGGAGTGAAAGGCAGCAGCTATTTTTAGTAGTGTGCTGCAGCATTGCACAGGAGAGCACAGGATGATGCTGTTTCTCCCAGCTCACTTCATGGATGACTTTGCTGATTTACTACGTGAGGACTGATGACAAACTAGCACCACCAGAGGAGCACAGACACAGCTTCGTGCCTTTTTGAAAAATGTCAGCAAGATTGTGCTGGGGAGCAGTCTACAACCAAAAATTATTTCATTGGGGAAGAGCTCACAAAGCTATTCCCTGTAACTGTAAATGTTTGAAATTCTAGCTTTAGAAATAAATATTACAATGCAAAGCCTGGGCTGTTTCTGTCAGGTGCCCAAAAGAGTAGGTGCTAAGATATGTAGTAGCTGGTATTCAGGATGGAAAATGTCCCCTGTGTAAAACGACAGCAAAAAACTTGCATCTTTACTCCTGCTTAAACCCCTTTCCTGAAGATTTAACAGATTCTGACCAGGTACTGTCCTCTCTGTATGCACCAGATTGTGCTCTAAAACAGTAACAGCAGTAACAACAACCCCACGCTTTTCTGACATGTGTGATCAATTAGAGATTAAATACTAATGTGAAACCTTATAACAAAAGGTTGCCGTGGGCTTCCACAGTCTTGTCACCCTGCTGGAGTTCCAAAGTCAGCGTTTTGCTTGGGTGATGACACCAGGACCATCACATCTACTCTTCTGTTGACAGCTGCTCTGCTGATTTCCATCTGCAAATGGTTTTGGTTTTGCAAGGGTAACAGGTGAAGAGCCATGTGAGTGCAACAGAACAATTTGTTTCTGCAGTAAATAGAAAAAGCAAAATGCAAACACACAGTGAAAATCCTGCCTCTTGCATTTCGATTGCCTGTTTTTTTAGAAAAATGGTGTAGTTGATGTTTGTTGGAATTTTTATGCCTTTTCCTAGTGTGCGTTCGTGTATTTCGTCTCTCCAGATTAGCTTCATTATTGTAAAAAAGAAAGTAGAGTGCCCAAGGAAATGCTGTTGTTGAGAGTGATAACATGTGGAATTTGGTGAGTTAGTTACTAAAGAATATTATTTCAGCAGTTATCAGAGAATAGATATGCAAAATGTAAAACTGTTTAAACTTGGCAAGAGCATCCAAGATCTGCATTTTCCTGATTAGAAGTGCTAGTTATTGCAAAAGCAAAGCATAACTGCAGCTTACTCTGTTTACCTGGATTTTTTTAAAAAACTGAAATGTACACAGAAAAACATTTGAGAATTAAGGATTTCAATGCAGTTTGAAGACCCGTGAAGAACCAGCCTTTGTGAATTTTATAAAAGCCTTGCTGGGAATGTTTTAGCAATTTGTACTGGTGCATTTATAACAATGTATAGTGGTGCACAGTGGGAGTAGAAATCATGTTTTGTTGTGCATTTGTGAGCAAGGATTTTCAGTTGTATTCACTTTATAAAGGTGAAAAATATCAATAAAGTCATTCAGTCATATTTTGAGCTCTGGAACTTGCATTCTTGCAGAGAAATATTGCAAATGGATTTCAGACCATTTGAGACTGATTTGGTTTGTATTACCTGTCACCATAGATCTTCAGTGCTGTACACAGTTTAACATATGACCAACATAATGGTACTAGTAATGTTTCTCTTCAGAGTAAATTAAGTAAATGTTCAGCCTCTAAATATCCATGATAATTTCTCCTGTTGTTTACATGGAGCACCCATTGTGGCCCTTAAAGGAGAACATATGGCTTATTGATACAATGTCAGCTTCTCAAGGTGTTTCACACTCAGCCTGTTCCAGAACTGACTGTTATCTGATATGCACTCTGGAAAAAATACCTTTAGATGCCAAAACCAGTTCCCAGGTGACAGCCTCACAGCCAGAAAGAAGTGAAAAGTGCCCTCTGGCCTTCCAGCATCAATTACCTCCCTTATCCCCACGCTTTTCCTCTAAGATATATTGACTTATATTTAGCTTCCTCTGAAAAGAATGTCAGGCTTTTAATGCAGTTTGTCGTTTTATGCAAACCTTTACAACACAGTTGGCCCTTAGAGGGTGTCCATGCTGGGTGGTGAAAGACTAAGCACTCTGTCCTTCATTAACTTTATGATAGCTGTTAAAATAATAGTGTTAGAATAAATTTCAAAGTGTGGCTTTAGTAGTTTTCTCTAAGAGCTTTGACAGGGAAGAACTGGCAGGGTTTGCTGTAATCTTTTATAGCCTTATATTCTTGCATACAGCCTTATATTCTTGTCATAAGCTGCTTGTGAAAACTACATAAAAGAGCAGTATTTTTCCACTCCTATTACAGGAGCAGTAGCCTCTGGCTGAAAGCAAGGTGGAGAAGGAAGAGGGTGTAATTTGGATTTACCATGGCTAAATTCAGCAGTGCCTGTTTAAGGGATTTTAAAGTTTTTTGTTGGGTCATTCTGGATGTGTATCAATTTTTTGGATTGTTTCTGTAATAGTTGCTGTCTCAAATGCTTGGCATAATTCTGCTTTGCTTACCTAAAGTGTAGCCTGGCTTCTGAAGTCTGTGAAGTTGTTGCAGTCTTAGCCTGGCCTGAATCTGGAATCCATATTGGCATACTTAAAGGAAAATATCTCAGGGCTTAAATAACTAAGCTGTAAAGATTTTCCTTCTTGTTATTCAACCCAATTTAAAAAAATTAAGTAAATAAGGAAGAGCAAGACATTGGTAGAGTTGTGCTGTATTTTATTTACATGGATATTCTGGTGTCCAAGCTGCTGTTTCATGTGATGAGGGGACCTCTGTTGTGTGGCTGGTTCAAACACTTCAAAGTAGATGTGCCTGCCGGGGGTGCAGATGTGCCTGCCGGGGGTGCAGATGTGCCTGCCGGGGGTGCAGAGCTTCTGGCACAGGTGATACAAGCCAGATCAATCAGCAGCTTCAACTTCAGCTCAGCCACAGAACTGAAATGCAGTCGGTGTGTGTCAGCCATCAGTCTGTCATGGCACAGCCTTGGCGGAAGGGCTGTGTTCTGTATCAGGGGGCCCCAGCCCTATTGTGGGGGTCACCTTGCTCAGCCTTTTGGACCAAAAGATCATCAAAATCAGCCTTTAGACAGGCTTCGGACATTTTACCGATGCAAAGGGATTGGTTTTGATGTTGTTGGTTGGTTGGTTTGGTTTTTGGTGGTATGATGTTTTGTTTGGCTGTTTTTTTTAATTAGGAAGTCAAACCAGGTTGGCCTTGTGAATCTCTGTCCTGCCTTAGTCAGGTCAACACATGAGACTTGGAATGGCACTAAGGTTCTGGACTGCTGGCAAGTAGCCTGCACCAAGGAGAAAGTGTTTTCCAGAAGCACTGCTCTCTCCCATGACCCAATCAAACTCTACTTTTGTTGCAAAGCACCTGCAGTATAGCTTTGAGGGCTGGTTCCTGTAAAAGTGTCAGGCTCAGATGAGCTTAGCATAATGCAAACTTTTGTCTGCATTCCTGTTCCCTGACCCGAGTCTGCCCTGCAATGGCTTTAGTCTTTAGTTACATTCATTCTTGGAATACTCCTGTAGCTATTCCAGGGTACTGCTGGATCTGTAGTACAGAGCTGGGCAACTGATCACCAAAGAAACGTGTGAGAGAGGTAAGCCTGAAGCCAAAGACAATCCCCTAGGTGTGGGGGTGGCCTTCCTCTCTCTTTGCCATTCCTCACTGTTCTTGCCAAACCTGCCAGTGGCAAGCAGTGACTTAAAAATGCTTGCTTCTGGAAAGCCCCACTCACAGCCCTGCTGAGCAGCAGTTCAAAGATTGTTTTCATGCTTAGCATGTTTCACTCCTGCCTCTTCAGAGATCATGTTAATAATATCACCTCTCATCAAACATTAATCTGTACATCATTTGCCAATTGAAGCATGAGTAGGTTGCACAGATTTATTCAGCAAGCAGCAATTGCTGCCTAGACTCTGTGGTCTAGTTGTTAACAGCTGGGTGTTTGGGTTGTGTTTTTGTTAAGTGGAGAGCCTATTTATAGGCAGCAGAACACATGCACATCCTTGTCTGTGCTACTGCAAATCCTGCGTAATCTCTTCTGGTACAAAAGCCTAGTCTACCAGCTAGCATAAAGTGTACTAAAATCAGCGTGGGAGAGTTAGAGGTGTTGGTTTTTGTTGGGTTTTTTCCTCTTTCTATCAGTATCTTGAAGCTTTGGAGCAGACTGATAGCACAGGGACAGGCTGCTTGCCTGAAAATTGAGGGCAAATATTTCCCAGGATACAGAGGAAGCAATCTTTGGTGGTGGTGTCTGACACAAAATGTCATTAAAAATATTCTTGTGGCAAAGGATCTGATTTTTAACAAGGTATTTAATGTGTGTGCGTGCATCACACCCCATTCTTTACCCAGAGGAAGGCAAAGTTAGCTTTTGTTTGCTTCCTGAAGATTAGATGGCAGGCGAGGTATCTGTGGTGACAGGAGCCTGGGAGCTGTGTCATTCTTTCTCAAGGGCTGGAGGAGAAGGAGGTGTTGGCTAACACCCAGCAGAGGAAAACCTATCTGTGTCTGCACACTTGACACCATCACTGAGATGGGGAGTGTGGCCTGGTGCCCCTGAGCACCCAGGAGTTTGTGTGTGGCACTCTGCTATTCAGAGGTGCTGCTTGCCTGAGTCACTCTTTGTGCTGGAAATGAAACACTGATTCTTGCAGAGCACACAATGAACTGCTAATTACAAAACTGAAAACAAAGTTAAGGAGAAAAATGAGCACAGCATAATTTCACATCATACTAAATATCTTTTTTTTTTTCCTTGGTTGCTTTAGTCTCCCTACTATGAGGTGTTGTGGCACAGAGTGGGAAACTGGGTTTCTCCCTGCCACACACGTATTCTTCCTGTGTTCACACTTGTCTGGGCTGCTTTTCTCTCCATTTATTCTAGAAGGATTTCCCATGACCTTGCACATCATTATACTGCTTTCATCTTTCTGCAGCATTCTCTTCCCAACTCATACCTGCTTGCTTCGTATGTAGGAAGTTATACTTTAATTCCATCACAGCAATTATTCTGAGTGGGGGAAAAAAAAAATCCACCAGCTGCCGTTCTGTACTGTGAAGAACACAGAACCACCTGGTTTGTGTGTCCTTTTCTTCTCTCTCTGTCCCTTGTCACGTGAGAGTTTGGAAATAGTTTCAGTAGGTGCCTGTGAAGCAGGAGAATGAAGAATCCTGCAGGGCACTGGAGTGAGCAGAAGCACAGACTGGACTCCAGTTAGAATGATGAGTGTGCAATCCAGTCTGAGCACTTGCCTCTCAGAGCACGGTCCTTGAGTGAGCAGCCTCAGAAACATGTATAAACTTTAAAATAGTTTCAGTTACTCACCTGTTTATCCCTCTGCTCAGGGGGGAGGTACTTTGCTAAGTACTACAGACATCTGTCTGCATTTCATATTCAGGCACACCAGCATAAATACTGATGCACTAATTCAATATATATGAATAGCACGCATGACATCCCCAGGATTTGTTTATAGGCTCGCAGTACAGCATCCCCTGAGCATCACCCATGAGGAATACAGGAATGCACTGGCTGTGTGTTCTACCCTGACTGGCAATCCACTCCTAGCCAAGGATGCAAATGGATAGGCTGCAGTGCTTTCTGCAAGGCGCTGTGCCAGCATGATACAGATGATGGGGAAGAGCTGAGCAGATACTTAACATCTCTGTGTATATTTTCCCCATTCTGTCACAAGAGTACCTTGTATAAATAAATAAAAGGGATGCTGTTAAGTCATGCCAGTCAAAAAAAAGTCTGAAGACAGACTCTGGCTGCGTGCCCGGTTGTGCTAGGTTTTCTAGGCTATGAAGCATATACTTGTGTCTGAGAAAGTATTTAACTGGTAATCCGTGGACTTCTGGAGACCTGGGATGATTTGTGAAGGAGATGCTAAATATAAATAAGAGAAGAAAGACTCTTGTAATGGGACTTCAATCTGCAGGAATCAGCACCTCTGTTAAAAATGCTGAGGTCTCTTAGCTGTAACAAGTGGACACCTATTTTCTCATTTATGGAAAACTTCAGGGTTGTTGTAAGGCACTTGATGCCAAGACAGCTCTGCCTTTTCTCTGTCACACTGACATTGGTGGGACTTTGGTTAGTAAATCTGCAGGGTCCCACTGTCAGTTACACTTGAGTTTGGTGTTTGGGGTTTTTTTTTTTGGGGGGGGGGGGGGG
>WAAE01013391.1:0-20344 GCA_013400495.1 Nicator chloris
TAATAATAATAATAATAAATAGGGACTGAATTTTTCGTCTTTAGGGAAACATTTCTATTCTTTATAGAAAATTAAGAAAGCCTACTGAGCAACCCCAAATAGGATTGCTTATTCAGTTAGCATGATTTTTGTTTTCCCAGAACTTGATTTGCCACAAGTGGGAAGAAGTCCATTTATTTCTTTGATTTTTGGACTGTGCTGATACAGAAAGCTTGAGTAATGAAATTTAGGGTTAAGAAAGAGGCTTTTGTTTTGCTTTTTAAAAATAATTTATATTTGGCTTTTTATTCACTTTCACTGTGAGCAAGTAGTTACATTCAGGAAGAAACAAGATAAATGCTCTTTAGGGCAAAACATTCAATAATCAGAATACCCATCATGAACAGACAAACAAACTAAAATCCACAAAAAAACCCACACAAAACTATGACAAAGTTCTACAGCATTTTAATGATCTCAAAGTTGACTTATCCAGTATATCTGGGAGGAAGAAAAGCACTGTTATTCAGATTTAGCTGACCAGCCATCAAGGAAGAGAGAGATTAAGGGACATAGCAAACCTGAATCTGGTTGATTCCAGCAGAACCTGGAACTAATCCTGCTTCTCCTGTGTGTCACACTTAAATCCTTCTGTTGGACAGCCTCCCTCTTCAGACTGAGGAAAGGGCAGACATGAGGCAAGTAAGCTGGATCCAGGACAGCTCTGAGTAACTTTATTTTAAAAATGAAAATAATAGGTTTTCAAAAGTATGTTCAGGAGTTAATTTATAAGGGCAAGTTCTGATGCCCAGGGCATATTAGGGGAATCCAGCCTGACCCAAAATCCCTTAGTATTCAACAGCTCAAAACTACTGACTCTTCAAGTCTGGCCCTTTAGGAAATCAGAATAAGAACCAAGCAAATATAAGGAGCATGGCGGTGTTTCAGAAGAGAAACATGAATTACTATATTTAGATCAAATTTAGGTAGCTTTTAAAGTCTACCGTGGTTCAGTTTTACTTAAAAAGGAAAAAAAAAAAATTCAAGCACTGAACCAGAAGCATTCCCAAAGGGAGAGAATTCATACTTGTGGCATGTAAAGCTGCTCATTCCTGCCCTTGCTTCCCGAGGCTGCCGAGTGCATCAGGGCAGAGCCCACCCTGCCCCTGCTCAGAGCCTGCCAGACATAAACCAGCTCTTGCCCAAAGCCCCATAACAGCACTCCTCTGTAGTTTGAGCTAATAAGTCTTCCTTTGTTAGGACTTTACAAGCAAAGAAGCCTGAGGGAAGCAGAAGGAAATGCTGAGACACTGAGACGCTCCCTGAGGCCAGCCTCGCGCTCCAAAAACGCAAAAGGCAAAAGGAGCTGCTCTGCCCTTTCATAGGTTACCACGGCCATAACCCCCATGATCTCGTCAAGACATTGCTCTCCCCTCTTTCAACTCCCCATGGGAAGCCTTAACATTCATTTCTTTGCAAGGCTATTTTGGTCTTTGCAGTTACGTGCTCTGGTGATGAGGGTAGATTATTCCTTAGGGGAGTGAGGAAGGACCGCTTTGTAGACACTTTCCTCACCCTCTGCATGCAAGATTAAACACAAGTTGATATGAAGTATGCAGGGTTAGAAAGAATAGAGCCATAAGATTTTTAAAATATGAATCCACTCAAGTGAAACATAGACTAAAGTCTTGCAAATGCATTTTTGAGTGTGCTGCATTACTTCCCCATCGAGAGTTCTCCACATGATCCCTTGAGATATGCGGTCCTCTGAAGCCTGTAAAATTATTCTAATCAGCGTTTGCTTAGCACTTCAGAAGTTCTGGCAAACACAAGCTAATTAATTCTCACAGTTCCCCCAGAGAAGGAAGATCTCATTTTGTTGATGGTGGCACAGAGGCAAGGATAGCATAAGTGACATGCCCAAGGCCACATTTTGGGCTGCTGTCTGGCACAAAATCAGAAGTTTGGGACTAGCTACCAAATCAGGCCAACCCAACCCTTCTATGAGTCAAGAACATCAGATGTAACACAAGGTATCTGATAAAGTCAAAAAACTTTAACTTGTGCTTAGCATTAAGTGAGTCTGACCACATTTCTGCCTGCAGTTGTTCAAAGGAAGAGGCTTCTTTTCACCAAACACACAGAGGGAAGTTGTGCACAAACTGGAGAAACTTAAAATGTAGAGAAGGTTTAGCTGGGAGAACTATATCCATTACCTTTGTTGCAGGGGGAATTATGTGAAACTGAGATTGCGAGGAAAATAGTGGGAAAGACAGGTTACATATCATACTTCCTTTTGATCAGCTTCTGCTTTTTTATATGTGTGAAAATATTTTGGGTGGGCTTTATGGGTTTTTTCTCTTGGTATGTGAGATAAACTTCTGGTGCAGGAAGCACAATTTATGGAAAAGAAAAAACAATCATCATTCATACTTGGGTTGGATGGGAATCTGAGTAGATTGGAGTGGTTGAAGATGTCCCTGCTTACTGCAGGAGTAGACGAATTAAAGGTGCCTTCTAGCACAAACCATTCCCTGATTCTGGAATTCTGTAAAGTCAGAGGTCCAGAGTGTGTGAAGGAGGATTGGAGTTATGAATACCTCTGATGGGTCGTGTTGTATAGTGCACATCCTAGGTCAGGACCATAAATTCCTAATTTTTGGACATATTCAGGAGTATTAGAGAAGTAAACACAATGTAAAATGCCCATCAAGATGATATAAAGTAAGGGCCATTCACAACTGTTGGTTTATAATTAATTTGTTTTGAAAACTCTGGAATGGACTGCTTAAAGTTTTTCAAGGAAATGGATTTCCTGACCTACTCCAATCCCCCACCTGTTTTTCAAATAGCTTTCACAATTTTGACTAAACAGGTATTGAGGGATGCCCTTTGTGAGTAGACTGTTGAGCAAAGATTATCTTCAGTGCAATATGTGTTAATAATTCCCTGTTCTGGCAGCCCAATCTGACAAGTGATTCCTAAAGGAATGTCTAGGAATTGCATAAAAGAGAGGATGAGTTGTTAACCAGGAACTGAAATTTCAATAGAGGGAAAAACATATCACTTTTGAGAAAAGGAAGGGGAAAGAGAAAGAGGGAAAGAGGGAAAGTGGGAAAGCGGGAAAGAGGGAAAGAGGGAAAGAGGGAAAGAGGGAAAGAGGGAAAGGGAAAGAGGGAAAGTGGGAAAGGGAAAGGGAAAGGGAAAGGGAAAGGGAAAGGGAAAGGGAAAGGGAAAGGGAAAGGGAAAAGGAAAGGGAAAGGGAAAGGGAAAGGGAAGTAATCTCTCAATGCTTGTATTTTAATTTGAGCTCAAAGTTAGAATTCTGAAAAACATAAATATCTGGGGAAAAAAATCTGAATATGTCTAATTGTTGTTTCAAAGATTTTATTGACTGAAACTTTTCTCTTTTAAAATTCTTTATCCAACAAAAAAAGAGTAAACAATATAATTTTTACACAATAATGTTGTTTTTACGGTCTCCTATTTTTCAAAGAAGCGAGTCAATAAATTCAGCTCTTTTCTACCAACAGTTATCAGTCAAATTCTTTTTAAGGGGACAGGGCCAGAGACAGGCCTATTATGCCTTTAAATTTCCACTGGTGGGGATTGTTGTGATACCACTGGCTTCAATCTGCAGAAAACCCTCCAAAGTTTGGCTCACTTTGTTAGCACTTTTTTGCAGCTAGAAAAGCCCTGCAATAAAACTTGATTGGAAAGAAAAGGAATATGAAAAGAAATACAAGTGCATGAAATGAAAATTATTTTCCTAAGGCAGGTTATATTCAAGATTGAACCAAGAATTTATCTAAGTTTTCTGGAACTTAGTGTTACTTCCATTGGATGGCATTTCAGCGTTTTGTTCTTTATCTTCATTTTTACTTCTATTTTTTCTTTTTACATTTTTTCTCTTTTTTTTTTTTCTTTCTTATTTTCCTCTCTTTTTTTTCCTTTATTTTTTCTTGGTTTTGAAGCATTTTTTCTTTTTATTCCCTGGATACACTGGATAAATTACAAAATTGCATTCTTACACTTTTGTTTTATCCTACAGCAGCAGTCAGACCATGTTGGAAAGTACTGCCATGTGGTGGGTGCTGTCCTGCGATGGCTGTGGTTGGAACATGGAATCAGGGAACAGTGTAATGCATGAAACTGGAATATCTTGAACACATGGGAGAACATGAGAGGAACTGGAAGAATTACACTCATCCCCATGACATTCATCTTCAAAATTATATGTGAGTACTATCCCAGGTCTAACAGGTTAGGATTTTTTTTTTGTCTCTGATATTATCCCTGTCTCAATTTCTTCTTCTTATCCCTACTTATAAAGCCAAAGAACTCCTCTGCCTCTTTTGATATTACTTCACCTTTGTGATGTCAGAGCTAATTACAACTGGCATATGGGAGAAGCTGGATTTCGTAGCAATGATATTCTGCTGCAGGTGGCTGCCAGGAGAAAAGTCAAACCAAACCAGGGAAATGAACTAAACAACTTTTTCCTGCAACAGGGGTGAACAGCATTTGATGGAAGCAAAACTTCAGCAGACTCGTATTAGAAACTGAAAAATTATCTATGTCTCAATCTTTTGAGCAAAAATTAACATCAATGAATGCTTGATGCATAATAACTACCCAGTGTTTTCTTCATTATGCCAGTAGTTTATGAATCCAAAGAGCTGCACTTATATCATGTAATTTGTTTTCCTAAGATGACTCGAAGAAGAAAAATGTCAAGTAATTATATACTTGTTACTCTCAAGAATTTTCATTTCAGGCTCAAGATGAAGACTAATACAAGAATTTGGGAAATAGTCTATAATTTCTGTTCCCTTATTTGATGTAGTTTACCTTTATTGCTATGGGGTTTTAATTGATAATTCAATAGAATATTTATATTCTGTCTTGAGGTTGCTGCACTAATTCTATTAATTCCTGGAGTGGCTACACAACATTCTGTTAGAATCATTATTTTCTTTTTAATAGAACATAGCAACAGACAGCAAGTGATTCAGCATACGGTAGATTGTTCCATTTATTGAAAATCAAGATACTGTATTTGCTCTATTACAATAATGAAGTTGATGATTTCCAATCTGTTTAATAAACTGTTTCTGCATTTGAATATTTATATTAAATCAACCAGCTGGTGAGATCACATCAGTGTTTTTACTCAGAAATATATAGCAATTATTAACACTGAACATATTATCTGCTTTTTTTTGCCTCAGACAGGATCGGAGCATTTTTATGCCCATTCCATACAAAGCAAAAACATGGAGTTCAGACTTAGCTTTTCAGTTTTAAAGTTCCAAGTACGGATATTTACAAAACTGCATGGAAACATCCCTTGGGGAAACTGAGGCATAAGGTAATCATAGAGCAAATGTCAGAACGGACTTCAATCCTCTCTAGCCTCCCATACCATCCCACATTTTCCCTTAATCACTTGGATGATTGCTCTCAGTCATGCAGCAATAGGAGCAGTTTAACAGGGGATGGTGTGATGTGATGTCATCAAGCCCACTCGCCCTTGACACGGGGCTGTTGATCATTATCAAGCTTTATATTCAATCCTCCCCAGCAGCAGGGGGGGTTGGAACCAGATGATCTTTAAGGTCTCTTCCGACCCAAACTGCTCTGTGGTTCTGTGGTTTATGTGGGCGGGTTGTCAGTAGCTTGCAAACAGCTGTTGGTGATAAAATGTGTTAGAACTTCTGGTTCTTCACGTCCGCACGCTGTTGGTGCTCCGACCCTTCCATCGCCTACGTGCACCTTGCCCTGGTGCTGGTTCAGCTTGGCATAACCTCCTGTGCCAGGGGTTTAAGCAGGGGAATGTTCCCACGCTGAAGTCTGGAATTTCGGACTTGGGATGAGCGCAGCCAGAGAAAACAAACGCCAAAGATGCAACATTTTGTTGGTAGATGTAACTCACTGGGTATGTGGTGGTTTCCACCACTGAAAGACAGGACAGATGGGTATGCAAGAAGCAGATACGATTTGTTTTACACAAATTTGCTAAACAAAAGAGCTGCCAGGAGAGTAATGATGAGTTTTCAGCAAGCCATCAGGGGGACTGGAAGTAGCAGGAAAATCTTATTATATATAGATCCATAGAGAGAAATGACAGAGCAGTGTTTTGGTCCTATTTCTGTGCCCTTTTCAAAGGAGCCTACGGACATACAGAGGAGTGGAATTGGCAGAGCTTTAAAGAAACTTAATAGGGTTATAGAAATTACTCAAAAAAATCTACAGGATGTGTTTGAGAGTTATTTCTTCTCCACAGGTTTCTTTGAACCATGTCACTAGGAGTATATTTCATTGTATATTTGCTTTTACAAGGTGGTTTAAAAAATTACATGAGAAAGCTTGTAATTTTCTATGAAACCCTATAGGATTTTTCCATAAGGGAAATATCTCTGTGTGTCTAATACATGCAGGGTATTACACAGCACAAGAATTCCTAATGAAAAATTTAAATCTTGGTACTTCTTTAAGCACTAATGAGAGAAATGCTGCTTAAGAAAATGTGCAAAGCATCCAGTGAAGTGCTACCCTGGATAACACTGTGACATGGGGAAAGAAACAAAACAAAACAAAGGAAGCAGCCTGTGAATATTTAAGAGCTGATCTTATGACTTATCTCTGTATTGACATTTTCAAGCTAAAAAACATTTGACTAAAGGAAAATGGCTAGTTCTCAGCAGCAACAGCAGCATTCCGCCAATTTCCTAGCCTAGAGGCAGCATGCAGAAAGACGTAAGAGCAAATGATGTATACTTTGATGTAAGGTGTAACCTGGGGGGACTGCCAGCCAAAATGGGGGGAGGGAGATATGAAAAATTAAAATGAAACAGCAGAATAGGTCACTGCCTGTAGGATGAAGTTTAATCTCTCAGTACCATTAGTTTTAAGAATGGAAGGACAATGGGGAGTGGGCACCAGAAAAACGTGTGGCTCATTGTTCTGTTGGTTTAAAATAGTTTACTTTAGAAGGCTTCAAATAATTAAGGGAAAATACAGTCTCTAACTATAAGAGACATTGTTAAAAAAAGTTTGGCAGAGCAAAAAAAAATAAAAACCACAAAGTTCATTGTCCCAATTAGATGAGAAGTGTTCCTGTGATGAAAACCACCCAAGAAAACCTGGAGGGAAAAGAAAGAACAGGCGTAATCACAGTTACGGCTCAGAGAGCCAGACTGAAGATCAATCTGGGAAAAAAATACACATTGATTTATAGCTTCACAGACAGAGGCAAATGATGGGCTGTGTAAATCACATCAGACACAAATTTACCATTATTGCTATGCAAAACTAGGAAACAACACTGTCAGGATGCTGAGGCTCTTAATGGCAACCCTAATCCTATGAAGACTCTTGTGCTGATGTAAATAAATCTACTGTCTTCAAGAATGCCTCACAGGTTTAAAGTTAAGCACATGTTTAAGTATCTGGAAGAGCATAGCCCAAAAAAACCCAAGTTATGTTCTCATTTCCTAACCAGTGGATTAACAATCTCCATTTTGCATAGCAGAGTTAGCATCAAGGTTTTTTAGCTTATCACTGAAAAAAACCATATTATCATAAAAGTTAAATAGCTTGGGAAACCAGAAGGTGGATACCAAGAACTTCTTAAACTTGTTACTCTTGTAGAACAGGTTCCTGTAATGGTACACCCAAGAGTCCATCTTAGAGGCTTGGCATCAGGTTCTTCCTCACACCGAGGTGTATGACCTGCAAGGGAATAATGCAGAGCGTGCAATCCAAAGAGGGCAGGAGTGTGCTATAAATCCTGGGTCACCTGTGCTCTAGCACACCTGGGGGACCACATTTCAACCTCGTGGTAGAGCCTGAAAGGATGCTTCACAAAGATGTTGTCTTTCCCCCCAATTATATGTGTCTTAGGAGGAAGGGAGGCTCACCTGGGTTCGCTTTGGAAGCCAAAAGGAGCTACGAGATGCAGGGATATGCTCACCCAAACATTTCTGGTGACTTTTTTTGCGTGCTGCTGGATGGAGTAACAGCCAGGAGCATCTTTGGAACAAGGGTTCGTGGTAGGAGTTGAGACAGGGTTGTGTGGGTTTCAATGTATCTTGCCAGGACTTCTTGCAAGCTGTAGAGAATAAAGGTTTTCACTCAATGTTCAGGTGAGCTGTCTTTCTCCACAACGCAACCTGAAGATACTTTGGAATGAAAATAAAGAACCAGCATCTTCCCCTATTACCATTGCTCTGCTAAACCAGCTCTGCTGATGTCTTCTTACTGGAGAGCAGGGACAGGGCCTGAGGGAATGGTGTCAAGCATGGGGAGGTTTAGGTTGGATATTAGGTAAAGGTTCTTCATCCAGAGGGTGGCTGGGCACTGAACAAGCTTCCCAGGCCAGAGGTCACAGCACCAGCCTGCCAGACACATTTACACAATGCCCTCAGACACATGGTGGGATTGTCCAGGAGCTGGACTTCAATGATCCTTGTGGATCCCTTCCAACTCAGGATATTCTGTAATTCTGTGAATCCATGCTCAGCTCTAGTATGTTATGAAGTAAGGAACACCACTGGCTAAAAAAAAAAAAAATGCTGAATTATCTTGTCTACAGTGTTAAAGTGGCCCTGGAGCATCACAGAATTTGGGAGGGTTGATGTGCAAGAGGGAGGGTGTTAATGGCACACTGCCTAACTGGATGAAAGGGCAAAAGATCTTTCTCCATTTGCTGCTGACCTAATTCAGAATTGATTTATTGTATACAATTAGTTTGCATTCAATCTCTCTCCGAGCTGTGAGGCCAGACAATGATGTTCTTTGCTGCCTGCACACACACTGGAAGAAGCCCTTCTTTCAAGGACCACTCAAGCTCTCCCAGGATGGTGGGTATTGCTAGGGTTGCAAAGATCAAGGTAAAGGAGGTGGCACACTGCTTCCTGTGTTGTCCATACAGTTTCACTGTGCAAAGTTTTAATTGCCTTTCAAAGCAATTTCCTCAGGTAGAACTACACTCAGCTTACACACTTCAGAAAGGAACTGTCTTGCATTGTAGCCTCGACTGTGATAAGGGATGCTTTGTCTGAGCTGCCAAAAAAATGATGGTGCTTACCTGTGCAGTATTTCTTCCGGTGTATGAACATAAATATTATCATTTTCCTCTCTGAAAGATTTCAAAGTCCTTTCTAAATTCACTCTCCAAGATGTCCCTGTAGTGCTCTGTGATTACCAGCAAACAAAATGAGATAGTGTGTGGTGTGTGCAATGGCAGCTTTTCCTGGAACATGGACCACAGGATCAAGGAGCCCCACTCTTCCTGCCCTCATTGCCACTTGTGTTTCTGTTCCATCTGTGGGACGGGGTCAGACATCACAGTCTGGCTGCAGTCAGTGGTGCAAACCCAGAACAGAACTGAGCACAGGTGCCTGCTGCCACAGACAACTGACAGAACACCTCTTAGCTTTATCTAAATCCTTAGACTTAACCGACTGTAAGAGGAGAGACAACAGATGGAGGCTGCAAACAGATGGAGAAGCACAAACTAGCACTGAGACAATCATGCTAATTGTAATGGGCAAAATGCACAGCACACTGGGTGCCTTGCCATGGCCATTACCCTGCGTCATCAGCAGGGGAACAAAGGCATGGGAAAACATCCTGTGCAGGGCTGCAAGGTGCAGCAGGCTCAGGATGCTTCATCTCAGAGTTTTTAGGTTTCTAATAACATCAGCAATATCAGGGGTCCCTATAAAACCAGTGGAAAGAGACAGGCAACTCCAGAGAGGGATGGACTTTTAAATAAAAATGTTTAAATAACAGTGCCTTTCAGAGATGTTTCTTTAGTCTGTCTGTGGCACTAAGTAGTCAGACAGGCAAGGACACAATTCTTCTTGTCTAGATGTATATTTTAAGGGCTAATTTTTAGTGAAACAAAACCAATCAAGAGGAAAAATTAAGATCAACAGCTGCCAGCACCTGATCCCCTTCACAACTCTGCAAACAGGCACCTGAAAAAGCTGCTGAGGCAATTTGGAATAAACCTTTCAGTATACAGAGAATCAAGCTAAGGAAAGAAATGTCACTCCTTCAGCCATTCCATGGGTAAAAGGAATTGTGGTACACATACACACACACAGGCACACACACATTTATATCTTTACAATTAAGAAGGAAAAATATAGAATCTGCTGGGTTGAACAGGAGCACTAGTGAATTATCTAGTCCATCCTTTTGCCTGGGGCAAGACTGATTTAATTATCTCTAACACTTCTCTGATGGATGAGTGTCAAACCTTCCCTTGACTATCTCCAATGAAGGTGATCTGACTACCTCCCCTGGGTGAGTTGCTTCATTGCCTTAAATGTACTAATAGTTATGAAGTTTTCCATAACAGTCAACCTAAATATGCAGTGCTTCATTTAGAACCTATCACTCCTTCTTTTCTTTTTTCTTTCTTTTTTTTTTTTTTTTTTTTGTTCCGACTGACTAATGAGGATAATTGGTTCCTCTCCTTTTTCAGAGACATGCCTTTATGTGTTTATGGACATTCATCATTACTCCCTTTAGTCTTTTCCTCTCCAGACAGGACGTGCCTGGTTGTCTGAAACTTCAGTGGTAAGAAGCCTGAGGCAGAAAGATGAACGTGTTACAAAAGGCAGAAATATGGGCATTTTTAAAAGGTAACGAGGAAGACTGGGCATTTTGCTTTGCCAGAGATTCAACAGCTTTCACAAATATGAGGGGTGTCAAGTTAACCAGGAAATATAACCAGTAAACTAAAATGGGCTACAAATGCAAAGCATCATTCACCCGCAATGGGACACCATATGAAGGAAACTGCCAGGGGATGGCACAAACAAGGGTTCTACCACAGCCCATAACCAGGTGGATAGACACAGGGCTCTGTTCCTCAACCTCAAAAGCAGTAATCAAAAGTGAATTCCCAAGGGTATGCTCCCAACACAAATAAATGATCCATAGCTAAGACTAGCTGCTTTGCAGCCCTTCCACCTGTTAGAATTTACTCTGTCCTCTCCTCATCCCTGATTTAATTTAGAAGAGCAGACAATAAGTTCTTCACAAAGAGGTGTTTAAAAGGTTAAAAGGGGAGAGGGACACCAATAAAGCCTTCTTTGTATTTTATTCTGTCATGAGGGTTAGCTGCCCCCCAGCCTATTCAGTCTGAAATGGCATCAACACTCCACAGAGACCAATTCATTCTCCTGTTCCTGAAGTGCAAACAATTCATAGAATAAAACAGCACCAGAAAGCAGGAGGAAAATCTCTGTGGGGCTGCCAAGAGCCTAGCTACATGCAGTGAAATCACCAGGCTTCAAACAGGAAGGAAGGGGGGTTACCTCAGGCCTTGATGGATGGTTCAGGCACTGGACATGGAACTCTCTGAGAGCTATTTAGAGGGTCTCTATGTCTATAGCACAGAGCTTGCCAGGCTTTATTGTGTTTTGTTGTTGGTTTGTTTTGTGTTTTTTTACACAATTATTCCTGCTTACAGGATGGTAAATTTAAGTGAATTGAGAGTAAGACCCAGATTTTCAGAAGGACTTTTTCTGATTTCACAAAGTTTTGGGCAATCAGCAGTACTCAGGCTCCCAAACACTTGAGAAGCTGAGCTCTAGTCAGAAAAGTTCTTGGAAGATCTTTCTACTGTAACTTGAATTATTTCCACTTTCTCAGACTCTCCTCTTAGCAAGCTACCACTCCCACATCATCACCAGCTGAAAGAAAAATATATTTACACCTCCAACATCCTCACATGAAACTCTACAGCTTAACTGAAACTACCAGCAAAGATTGGGATGAAACCTTTCAAACCATGAAATGGGAACCATATCAGCTGACACAGGGCAGCACGTGCTCTCTGATACTTGTACAATAATGGTGCTTCCTCCTATCTTTGCTTTTTCATCTTCCTGAAATCCAGACTGAAAGATATACTTCTAAAAGAGGACTTATAACCAGTGATCTTATGCAGAACAAGGCCATGTTTTGGCCAGGGGTGTACGGCTTCCTACGGCAAAGCTGAGCTCTAAAACTCTGCTGTTTACTCTGGCAGGATCCCTTCCTTAGATCCATATTTCTTCCCAAGTCTCATTAGCTGTGATTCTGCTGACATGGAACTAATTCAGATGTAGATCACAGGATGCCTAGGTATCTCTGTGAATATATCTTCAGTTGCCATAAATAGGACAGCACAGAGATGACAACAGAAGCAACGTGTTCCTAATCCTTACCAGCATCCCAGTTTCTGTACTTTCCTTGCCATGAAACCAGCAATTCACCCCATCCATACTGTCACTCCCACAAGTAAAACTGCTATTTTGAAGAGGGTCTGGGGCAAGCTAAGAAAATAAATCCTCTACCTTATCAGAAGCTATAAATGGCTGCTGGGAAGTCTTGAGAGATTACCTACTGGCTGAATATCACAGCTCCGTACTGAAGAAGCAGCACTTGACTGTTGACATTTGTTATTAATGTTGAAGAGCAAAATGCCTGTGGTATTTTTATTTGGTATTTGTGTATCCCTAATGCCTCGTCTGCTTCATCCTGGCTCTGTCATGTTCTCACTGACGTCAATAAGTGTCTTGCCAATAGACAGGAGGCTCCCCATTGGCTATTTCTCCAAACACTCTATGAATCTACTCTTATTTCTCAAGGCTTATCTGGTTGGGAATGATTGGGAAAATAATTTTCTTGGGTTGGCACTTGCAATGCCCTGTCTTTATTGAGCCTGAGTCATGAACAAAGTGTTGTTTCAGGTCTTGCTGTGCCTTATAATGAAGGACATTCAGTAGTGTTAATATCTCCTTTTCCAAGACTTTTATATATATAAATTCGAGTACATGGAAATTCTTTTGACAGCGCAGGCAGATACAATCTCTAGGGTCTTTCCTTGCCAGATCCTTTACCTAGATGTCTTTCCACTCCTCCCCTGGAGGGAGAGGGAGGATATGTCATTAAGACAAGTCACACAGGTTTTTTATTAAAAACACTTTCACTGCTCTGATGTTTGAAAGCTTGAGCAAGAACATCAGTGAGAACATATGACTTGAATGAGTCAACACTAAGAAAAAAATAATGGCTTGAAAATGGGAAAGAAGTTTTGAGACTCCAAAGACTTGTGAAATGGAATTTTCTTTCTATAAAACTGAGTTAAATGATGGGAAAAGGTGACAGACGAGTAGTTCTGCAGGCGGATGTTCCCCTGCTAGTCCCCAGTCATGACTAGAAGGTGGAGAAATTGCACATTTTTCCATGAGACTGCTTGACCTGAGGGTTTTCACTGTGTTCAGAAATGTCAGTACCTGGTAAGTTTACCTTCAGATGTGGGCCCAGTTTTGGCTTCTCCCAGAGATTGTCCACAAGCATTTCAGTGAGGACAAAATGGTAGGAGCTTGGAGAAAGCAGAGACCAGCTTCAGCTCATGAAGACCACCAATTTTTTGGTAGAAATTTCCTTGCAAGCCACTCATATCTGTGTTCAGTTGTGAGAGATTCACTTCACCAATTGATAAAAATCCTCTTTCAGAGGGAAAGAAAGGTGTTGTGGGATGCAGGATATCATGACACAGGAAGGAGAGAAACTCTCTGGTCATTGAAACGTGGCTCTGAACTCCAAAACTGTACAGGTTTGGTTCTTAGATAATTGACTGAGATTCCTCCTGTGATCTTGTGTCTTTGCTTCTCTCCCTCATTGGTCATCATCTCAGCAATGAGGATTGTATCTCCTCTTGCAGCTCGTGAACTTGGGCTGCAAGAAAATCATATGCCACTGTCAATAAAATGTAGTGTGATGAGCATTTGGTCTGGGACTCATCATACCTGGACTTTCCTGGAATCTTCTTGCACTTTCTTGATACAACATTTTTGTATTTCATTGGCTCAGCGAATAAACCAGCTTTCATTCATCCATGTGGTTTCCAGAGATTTTCTAGATCTCTCCTAAAAGCCAATGAGTTGAGGTTTGTGGATATTTGCACGAGCTCAGGACAGCAAAGTTCATGCTCAGATCAGCCCAAAGCTCTCCAAAACCTGCAAAAACCTCAGTTCATGACTGTTGATTCACAGACTACAAAGAGTATTTTTAATTAAGTGTTTGGAGTGCCTCACAAATTCACATCCCTACAAATGAGTAGGACTTCAGAACTTTCCTTTTTCCTTCTAGAAATCTTGAAATAAACCGAGAGCCAAGGATCTAATCTTATTTTTTAGCAAACATTAATGCTATGCTTGAACACCCTTAAATGGTAAAGCAGTATTATTTTGATGCCAGCCCAACACCAGGTCTAACTTTACAGTAATTTGGACCATCAGCATCTCTGTCATTTCAGTTGCTGGAAGGATCTTTGATCTCTACAGCAGTTCTGGGTTTGTCATTTTCTTACTTGCTCAGATGCTTTCCCATAATCTCTCTTCCAGATATGTCAATCAACAAGACAACCAACACAAAGATTTTTGCCCTCCAAATCTATTTTAGTCTCTCTCAAGCTTACTTATACTTGTATACTAATTTAACACATCTGGGGGATTTCTGGTGCATGGATACAACAACATATTTTTCTCTTTTTTTTTTCCCACTATCCAGCTTGCCCTTGTTTTTCCCCTTTGATGTGTAATAATGAGGTGGCACAGGGGAAATGTCTTTAATCAATTGCAGAAACTTATAGCACTATCAGGATTGCATGTATCTCAAAACACTTTATCACTGTCTCTTTCCAGCATTCATAATTCTGATGTATCTGGTGTACCAGTGTCATGTCATTCTATTACATTAAACAATCTAACATAACAACTGAACACAGTGAAATGATGAAAAGCTGGCCTGCTTCAGAAAATATAAAAACGATAATACACTTGTTTTCATCTGGGAAAGATGCTATTAGTTTATTCTGTGGTTTCACATCATTAGAGGGGGAACTAGATAAGCAGGTAGACAGACAGACATGAGCACACCACTCAGGGAAAGGCAGCTCAGGCTCCTCAATTTAGGCTGTCTATTTGGACATGTGAATATAAGCAGAAAAATTTCCCGTCCTTTGTTAATAACAAATAAGATGTGACATCAGAAAAAACTTACTTCATGTCTCTGTTTCCAGGCTTTTTATTGGTATATCAATATGTTTCGCACTTTCTTCAAAAACAGTGTCTACTTAAAATCTTCAAACCCACCTTACACTTTCATTCGTGCTTCATCCCGCCTTACTTTAGATATGTTCCCAATGAAAGTGACTTTACTGCAGTCAAAGTCTAACCATAACTCACCCAGCCATCTTGAGTTAGTCTTGATTTAGCTGGCTGCGTAGCTCTGCATGTCAGAGCTCAGCTGCCCTACTGTCACAGTATTTATTCTCCCCTTTTCCCTCCTCTGAGAAGGTTTATAGCCCACACCAAACCTCAAGCTAGCACAGTTACATGGCTTTTGTAGCTGGTAGCCACTTCCAAGCTTGCCCAGAGCCACACAAGTGCCAACCACACTTCTTTCTGCAGAAGACACATGTATAAATGGCCTTGGTGTAATTTAACACTCAACATTAACATTGAATATGGGCAGATTCTAAGTATGGATTTATATGCAGACAAGAATTTACATAATTGGCAGTGGTGAATCCAGAAAATTTCAGGAATGCCATCAAACAGGGTAGAGAGCTGTGTTAAATATAATAAAGTTATGTCAAAAGTTCATGTGTGCTGTGTGTATTTATTGCCCCTGACTGGCTCCAGTATAGGCTTGTTCTGGACCAAGAATCATTACTGACAGCCTGGGGAAAAAACAACAGTAGAGACAAAAAATTATCTATGTCATTTTTTTAATCCCTCTAATTGTTCACTTTCCCAATTCTTAAACAAATCAGCTCTATCTGTTGACTTAAAAATCTCACTGACCACACTTTTTCACACACTCACACTCTTTTTCCCTTTCATGCCATATTGCAGCCACATTAACCCAACAGCAATGCATGGTCATTTCCCTGTTGTTCTGTATTTCTTCACTGTGACTGGGAACATGGTAGACTTTGTTGGCATTGCTCTGGAAAAAGCACTCTGGAAGTACTAAGAGGATAAATGGAGATATCCTGAGAAGTGGAAAAAAGTCTTTGCAGTATCTGAAGGGGGCCCAGAGAGGAACTCTCAGTCAGGAACTGAATTGATAGAACAAGGGGTAATGGGTAAAAATTGAAAGAGGGGAAAAATATGTTTGATATTAGGAACAAATTTTTCATTGTGAATGTGGTGGGACTCTGGAACAGGTTGCCCAGGGAGGCTGTGGATACCCCAGCCCTGGTGGTGTTCAAAGCCAGGTTGCATAAGACCCTAAGCAACCTGATCTGGTGGAAAATGTTCCTGCCCGTGGCAGATGGGGTTGGAACTAGATGACCTTTAAGGTCAATTCCAGCCCTTAATTGTAGATGATTCTGTGACTCTATGACTTCCCTTCTTCCTAGGATGTGCCTAGGATCTTTGAGACATTTCCTAAGCCCTTCTAATCAAGAATAATTTATAAATAATAATTATCCCTTATACAACTGGTAATCAAAACAAGCCTAGGGTTAACATCACTATCTGAAATCATAACTTAGGGCATTTATCTCTGGGTTGGAAGAATCGGGGATCTCAATGTTGTTTGGTTGTCAATGGCTTTCTTTACCATGAAATCCATGGTGGGATAAATAAGGTCAAGCAGACCAAGTGTCATGGGCTCAAAGTGTGAGTGACTAATGAAAGAATAGAGTTATTGATTCACACTGGGCAGAAGCAATTTTTGTGTTAAAACCTTGGCATCCCCATTCCTTGAAAAGCCAGTTGTGCTGTGTCATCCAAGAGTGTCTGATGTGATGCTGAGAGCATGCCAGATGCCAGTCACTCAGAGGCCTGTATCTTTCCAAAAAAATATTAAATGACTTTATGGATTTAATAATACATATATAAAAATATATATACCATATAACAGATTTGCTGCATTAGCAGCAGCAGCTGATTTCTAGCAATCTCATCTCTGGGTCATCTTTCATGTATATGTACATACAATACCAATTACACTCCATAACACTTGAAATAGAACCAGTAAATGTATGTGCAATTCATCAATGAAACTACACAGATTTTTCTAGTGATGCTTGACCCTATATTTTTCTTTCCTCCTTCTGCTTCTATTGTGTTCATTCATCATGTTATAGATCCACTCAAATCATAAACTCTTGAGGGTAAGATTTGTGTCCTTAATTTGTTTCTGAAAAACCTTGGCTACTATTATGCACATAATAAAGGACAGCACTTTTCCCCAAACCCATGTAACCCTCAATACAACCAAAACTGAGGTCACTCACCTGACTGAAACCCAGCCATTGAAGCACAGTGGCCAAGCTAAGGTGGGTAAAGTGGCAAGCAGACTTAGACACTCCAGCATGGGCATGGATAACACAGAACCAAAACTCTGTAAGTGATGTAGTATTTTAATCATTTGTGCTCAGGCATTGAATAACTCTGCAATATAATTCACCAGCAAATGTCTCAGACCTATAAAAATTTCAAAGAGCTTAAGCCCCACTGATTTCAATGACTAAGAAGACAGAATATCTTGCGGATGGAGATCTACAACTGAAGGCTACAAACTTGGTACTCTAAACGTGCTAAATGAGTGGGTATTTAGTGTAACAGTCTGGCACACTTCGGTGGAGAAGTTTCAGGTTTATTTTGATTTAATACCTTTGCGAGTGAGAACAGAATTAATATTGTTCTTTTTGACCGGTGACAGAACAAACAGGGAAGGAAAGGTGTCTGTGCAAAGGTTTAGTACTTTCTTACACATAATTCCCTGGTGTAATTCCAACAGCTCATCACCTGAGGATTGCCCACCCTGAAATCTTCCAGAGGAAGGCTGCCAGCAGAGGATGACAGGATAAGGCTCAAGAAAGAAGATGACAGGGAGGAACCTCCTCTTTGCTTTTCTAAGGCCCCCATATCTCTTTCTTAACCTCCTCTTAAGGACTACCTCTCCTCTCACATGGAGAAATTCTGCTCAGCAGTCTGGTTAGCCGTTTTTAAATCAATTGTCTCTTGTGAAACTAACAATCAGTTTCCACAAAATCTTTCCCCTCGTAACTGTGATAAAATGAGATATCTGTGAGACATGGGTATGGGATAAGGCTTCAAAGCTTTGATATGAAGCACTGCAGAAAGAGGTTTGCCTCCCCCATGGCCTACTCACACCTTCCTTAAACAATTGGAAGCTGGAACAAGGCAAAAATAGGGACAGAAGAATAGAGGAAGTGGTCAAGGTTTATTTTCAAAAGGAAAAAGAAAAACAAGACTATAATTAGAAGATAGTCTGGTTGGTTTGTTTGTTTGAGATTTTTTTCATTTTGTTTTGTCTGTTTTGGGGAGTTTTTGCATGTTTGGGGTTTTTTGTTTGTTTTGGTTTGTTTTTTGTTTGGTTTTGGATTCGGTTTTGGGTTTGGGTTTGGATTTGGGTTTGGGTTTGGTTTGGTTTGGTTTGGTTTGGTTTGGTTTGGTTTGGTTTGGTTTGGTTTTGGTTTTTCTTGGTCTGGTTTTGGGTTTGGCTTGGCTTGGCTTGGGTTTTTTTGGCAGCTTTTTTCAGGTTTATACAGGAATAGCAACTTGAGGTGAAGTGGTATCCCATACCTTGTTAATCGTTCTTGTCATATATATCTTGTCCCACCATTCACTGAGTCTCCACACGGGTTAAATTAACAAACAAGTAAAGAGACATTGAAACAAAATGAATAAGTAAAGCGTGAGCTGAAAATAGACTTTGCTAAGGCAGTTATATTTTCTTTGTGGTATCAAAATTCATTGACAGCTTTAGCCTAGCAAGCCTGACTTTGCCATTCCATGAAAAGAAAAAAGGATAGTAAAGACAGACAGCTGTAGCAACAGGACACAGAGAGTAAGATATTATCTACATCTTGATGTATGAGTTGGCAAGACTGAAACAGTATATATACACCCAAATAATCCAGAATTTAAAAAAAAAAAATTGCTTTCTTTGCAATAAACCCAGAAAAATATCCATCAGCTTTACAGAAGGGTCACAATGACAATGAAAGGATCTCATTTCCCAGATGTCTTTCTGGGATGACTTTGTGTTCACATTTTTTTTGCCATTAGCTGCTGCCCAATATGATGAGCCAGTTATGAACCCTTCATTCAGCCAAGAGAACACCTAGATGACTTGGTAATGAACAATATAGGGTGGTGGCTCTCCTGCCCCCCCTTCTCTCTCTTTCTCTCTGACTCATTTTCAGGATTTCTTGCCTGACCTTGTTGGACAAATTTTATAACTCCACCGTGGAAGGTTACAAGACATCAGAGCTTTTAATTCCAAGCGCAGCGTTTCCCCACCCTACCAAAGTTAGCTGGCAGTTCCAAGAAATAAATGACTTTTGCTGGGCTCTTAAATAATATGATTTGCATGCTTGAAATGAGATCACCAAAGTAATTGTAGAATATTGCTTGCCATTACAGTCATTAAAAACAGGCAGATGTAGGATCATTCTCATGGAAAACTTTCCTGCTGGGTTTTCATGGAGATAAGTGCACAAAATCCACTTCTGAAAAGATGTTGAATAGAATGAATTTGCCATTCACTGACTGTCTGATGATGATTTGCTTGTTAATTGGGAGTTTAGGCTTTAGAGAAACCTTAACAAATGTGATTGCTAAATTCTGGAGGTTGCCTCCCTCTTTGCAAGCCGTGTTTACAGCTATAAATTCTTCTTTCGTTGTATGGCATTTTAGTAGAGATTAGTCAGTGGGGAAATACAACATTACTCATTTTTATGGAGGGACTTCCAAAGGTATTTTCAACTTCATTGCATGGCAAGAATGTGTTAATTAAATTCATAAAGGTGTTTAACTCTGTGCTTACTTTTAAGCACAAGCTTAATGTCTTAGTGATTTCAGCAAGTGATTAAATGTAAGCAGTGTTTTCACATTCAAAATTGCCCTAAAAACTATATCACAAGTAGCTAATTATTTACATCTGTGGGGGGAGATTCAGAAAAACAGAGACAAACATCAATAACTAAACAGCCACAGAATATTTAACCAAAAGTCTGCTTAGTGTTACGTCTAGGAACCAATTGCTTGGGACAGGATCACAGAATGGGTTGGATTGTAAGGGACATAAAGACTGTAAGTCCCAACCCCCTGCCAAGGATAGGGACAACTTCTACCACCCCAGGTGGCTCCCAGCCCCATCCAGCCTGGCCTTGGACACTTGCAGGGATGGGGGCAGCCACAGCTTCCCTGGGCAACCTGTGCCAGGGCCTCAGCACCCCCACAGTGAAAAGAATTCTACCTAGTTTCTCCTTACAAGATAAAACACTGGTTTGAGTGAAAAGAAAAAAAAA